>JAOVYW010073405.1:0-20089 GCA_025775045.1 Hiodon tergisus
ATATATATATATATATATATATATATATATATATATATATATATTTGTTTTTTTGCATGAAATACTTTGCACTGTCCAAACAAGGTTCGGGGATTCCCATAAGCGAATACATGTCATTTCATGCATGTCATTGTCATGCCTACATATATCATTAATTAAGAGTTTGTGGGGGAAAATACCTGAGGCCAAAATGAACCCCTGAAATAGGACTACTATAGGACACTGGATATGGGACTACGGTGGCTCTGGAGGACCATTCAATTAATAATGATTTAATAAAAAGGACTGTTGGCTCTCTGCAGAAGTTTTAAACGATACTAACGGGTATCGTTGGGATCCATGCGTACTGAATTATTTAGGCCAACACTGAATAAGGAGTGTATTAAGGAATATGTGGTGCTATTGGCTTCCCAGATCCCAACAAAGGACTTGCTAAGTCACCCTCTCAAACCGCAGAATTGTAAATAAAATTGGCAAATTGAGGCAGTAAGCTTTAAAACAAAGATCAGAACTTCATCGTCCTCACTTTTCGTGGGAACTTGTTTGGTAGCTGTTACCCTCCCTGGAAATCTCTGGGTATACTGCTTGTTTGTTTTTTATGATCGGATTACTTTTGGTCCATCAATAATTCATCAATGTAGTCACACAAAATCGTTCCACTAATTATCTATAAATCCTCTTGGACATTTGAAGAAACATTTTTTTCCTGACAAATAATTAAGTGCAACAATGACAGTGAAATGTAAAATGGGGTGGGGGGAGGTAGAGTAATTACGAACAAAATGACTTCCATAAACAGCGGGAATTTTTTCTCACGCGCGTTCTCCGGTTTTTGGAAAGTGTTTTTTGGTCAGATGTTTTCAGGAGATGTTTGTCTGTGATGTGAGCCTTTTTTTTTAACGTCCGCCATGCCTGGTGACAGCCCCCTGATAAAGTCATCGACCACACAGTCACTGTAGTATTGTAATGGCGCTGCATGGGAACAGAGAGGCCACTTCAGTCCTGCCAAACTGCAAACGTCATTCTTTCTCTCTGTGTGAAAACCGCAACTCCCTACACCCCAGAGCAGAGCGGGCTACAATCTCCCCTGACACACAGCCATGGGAGATGCAGTTTTATACCGAGTCTCAGACGAGACCTGTAGCCCACATGCACTTTCCCACACCTTTGAGAAATGAGAAAATGCAAAACCGCAGTGGTTTTGTGCTGTGAGAGGTCGTTTCTATGTTTACATGTAAATGTAGATGATGTGTCACGATTCACCCTGTTTAAATTTAGTCAAGTGGCACATTTCCTGAAATGTGTTCCTTATGAATACTCGGTCAAGCGTTAAGATCCCATCCTCTCAAACATATGCATGTAACAATAAAAGGGTAGAATGTTTGAAATACAGGAGTGAAGCCCCTTTTCCCTGCTCAGATAATGGAAATATGCTTGTAGATAACAGCACTGCTCATTGCGACATTGTGTTTTACATTTAAACATTTAAAGTCTGGCATAGCTCATACAGTAAACTACGTTGAACTGTAACGAGAAAATTATATTGAATCAGAATTTTATAGCACTTTCACAGAGGTTTACCCGATCGTTTGTCTGAAGAAATAGCTGCAAGTAGTTTCTGATGGACGCTCTTCTCTCTCTGGAAATACGAACAGTTTAAGTGATTAAAGAAGGGGTTTCTTAACTGTGCTATACCTTCTTTTCTAGCAATTTATCTGCTTCGTTATTTAATTAATGAAACATAGCTGTCCTTGCAGTTTATCATTAGGTAAACAGTAACACCGCTCCAAGTGAGCGTTCAAAGAATTGCATAGAAAAAGTTGTGGGCATTTGTCCTGGAGTTAATATGATATTCAGTACTCCATTTCCCTCTGTTAATTTACGTTAGTGACTTACTCTCTCTGGGTGACCTATAGGATTGGTGAGGAAGTCAAAGAAAGACATTGCATAGGGGTTAATAGGATTGTTTCACATCTCCGTCTCACCAGTGGTGACTATAAAGCTTATAGTCTTTCCTCCCAAAGAAAATTCACTTTTTGGGCTCTTATAAGCTTATTGTTGTTGAAGCCATCCCCTTAAAGTTTCCAGACGTCTCCCTGCACAACAGTCAAGCCCCGCAAGGGGCAGCGGAGGGTGGGTTTTAACAGGAGGCTGTCCCACTGCAGCAGAACAGTCGGGGCCCGGTTGTTCACAATGCCCAGTCCGTTTAGCCGCGCTCCGACAGCACTGTAGGTTGGGATCAGAGTGGATCTTTCAGCATCAGCTTTGTTCTCCAGTCCCTTGAGCAATGGCCGACTGGACAGTTTGAATGCATCAAAAGGCTTTTAAGTCTCATTTTAAATTCAGTTGATATTGCAAGCTCTGATTTTTTGTTTGTCAGTGAAATTAATCTGTGGTTCTACCAGATAAGGATCAGCCATGCATTTGCTTCCATTGCTGTTATACTGAAAGAGAGATAACAACTATGTCTGCCAACTACAGTATATCATTTGCCTAAAAATGATATACCTTAAATGCAAATGTGTATGTTATACTGTATCTTTCACGTGTCTCAATAATGTAGCTATTTAGGTTTTTAAATTTACATATTTGATAGCTATTTACAAGGGCGAGGTTTACCAGGCCAGGTTGGAGAAACTGCAGTTGGCTCTGTGAAGATGTCTTTATCGAGTGAAAATAGTGATTTTTGTGGCCTGATTAGGTCAATTACAGGAACCACCAAGCCATCCTGTCGGAAGTTGCTTAGATACCATAGACCTCCCTCAGATTTCAAGCCAAGTCTCACAAGACATGTATTAATAGGAAAACATTATTAAATGGGTGTGATCATAAACAAAAAAATAAACATATAAAAAATACAGTACATTTTACTATAACGATGTCAACTACGTTAAATTCCTATAAATCAGTTTTGCTAACTATTGTGGGTAAAAATGGGTGAGACTAGGTTGCCGTGTGTGCGACGACACATCAGACAGACATGCTGACATCGATAAACATGCTTATATAAAAACTCCTCTCCCTTGCAATCTCTACGAGCGGCAATGTTTTGTTTGCTGTAACTTACAGTGGAACAGTAGCAGCCCCTGACAATGCTCGCTAAACGTTTCTGACAATGGTCAATAAATGTAAACTGCCTCTGTGGTGGCAGCAGATAGGTATTTAGCGCAACACAGCTCTCAGTACAGACCTATCTACAGGAATCATAATGGTTCTGACCTAACAGCTGGTTCCCACCGGCCTGCATCAGGTCCAGGTAATGCGAGGAGTCAGTGATGTATTGGGTAAGGGTTCCGGACTGGCAAGCTCGTAGTGTAGCGCCTCCTCCTGTTTGGAATGGGAGGCCTAGCCTTTGCAAAGGATCTCTGTCAGCGCGCTGTGTGTCAAGACAGCGCCGCCCCAGGCCCCCCTTGCACAGTCTGTACGGGACGCCCTTTTAGTTCGGCCAATTACGTTAACTCCCTCTATAGACGTCTCTTAACTAATTAAGCCAGGTGAAATGCCCCTGTTTTTTACATCAAGATTACATTTTGTGGCGTATAAATGGATATCCGTGGACTTCTATTTCATTCTACCCGTTTCTGCCATTTTCTTGCCTACAGATTCAGCACTTCACTGAAAAAGAAGTATGTCTTAAATACTTCCAGCCTCTTTGAATTCCTCCTCGGCAGACTGTGTGCGACATTAACTTACAAGCCAGTCATAAATTCAGTTTCTACATGAATAGCCTTGGAAATGATTTAGTTTCTATTGTAAGACTTATTAATTTAAACTGAAGCCATTCAATAAATTGAATAATGAAACCCCCAAACCATTAATTTATTACAATTTAAAGTTAAGTATCAGTAATTTCTTAGTGGTGTGCTTACAGTGTTTCAAGAAGTGCTAACACGTATCTGTGCTGTAGTTGTGAATGAAAGTTATTGAGATTATATTAAGAAACACACAATACCAGTTTATTCTAGGTATAGTAACATTATTAAGTGGTTTCTAATTATGTACCCAATCATTTTATTCATTTGATTATCTTACTTGACTTACTTGTTGTAAGTAACTCTGATACATTTGTGTGGTCTTCCGAGTCCTAACTGCTAGTGGAACACTCCGGGGGGTGGGGGGGTAGTTGTTATTTGTGTATTTAAACTAATTGCGCAAGTCATGTATTTCTCTGCAGAAAGTTGCGTAGAAATCTTTAGTGAAATGTTGGGAGGGAGATGGCAGTTTATACACGAAGATCATTATCATGTCTGGTGTCATGAACAAATCAGAGACGTCTTATTTAAATTAGGTTTGATGTGACATCACCTCAAGCCAGAAATCGCGAAGCTTTAGCTTCAGAAGAAAGTTGGATGCTGTATGTTTGCGAGCGCAATTTCTCAATTTATACTGTGGAAAAAAAATATAGAGGGTGAAGTCTACAACATTTTTTAAGTATTATTTGACAGAAGTGCACTGGTGCTTTTAATATTTATTAGTTTTTACAATTTGGCAACAACAATGCCTTTGTGTATGAAATAGATTGATGTACCACAGGTTGCTCAAGAAATTAAACGTAGTACTATAAAATGAAGTGCGTTCAATCCAGCCTTGTTTGGAAAACCTATGTCGTCTGAAGAATACATAAACCTCAGGAACTGATGGTCGCTGTGCCGTTCGGGCCTTGAGTGGATTGAGCAATGATGGCCTTTCCCAGTGACAAATGGGTTAACATCAGGAAGTGTGTAACATTGCCACAATGTCACAGAAACTTTGCGGGACTCTTTTCTGTTATCCTGGGCCTAGATTCGGACAGCCACAGTTGGTCACCTCTGTGTCTCTGGCGTGGCTCAACTGTTATGCAATTGGATCTGGCTTAACTTCATTTTGCATTCAAGAGGGAAATCCTTTGGTTTCATAACTGGGTTGTTGGGTACTGTGCGCTAATGGAGGTAAAATCTGATTCTAATGACACAGATGATCTCTGTGGGTTGGTTTTGTTCCCACAAAGGCTATTTTTGAAGTACATGAACAATTCATTGAAATAGTCTCTTGAAATAACTGTATGTAACATATACATGGTTACACCTAATCTAAAGGAATTGAGGCAAATATGGAAAATATACCTGCCACCTAATAAACATCCTTCACAATTAACTGCTTTTTACCCCTCTATGGAGCTTGTCCATGTAACCATGGAGATAATCTTTTCTCAACATTTATAGCTATTGCAATAAATGCTACTACTAGCACTACCACTGAAATGTGTTCATTATAAACCAGGTGAAAATGTGACTGTCGAAATGGGGAAAAAATGCCTTGACGACCAGCCAGAGCCATTTTGGTGTACTGTAGGGAACTCACCCCACCTTCTCCCTGCTGTGTGAAAGGTGGCTGGCCGCAGGGAGGGCAATTTAGGCAAAATACGGTCAGTCAAAATGGTTCTTGGTTTTTGCTGCCAGGACTACACTGGGGATTATACCCCACAGCTTCTCTCCCATGCCAGGCCGAGGGGGAGGGAAACCTATATGGCCAGCAACTGATGAACATGGGGAGGGAGAGCAAGTTAATTGGGTGTTTAGTGATGTGCGACAGCATGTAGCCTCATCAGGGATAACCTATGGACACATACAAAAGCAATTATGTGGTGAGATGCAAGGGATGGTAACGTACCATGCAAGCGATCAGAGTCCTTCTCAGCTCCTGAGAGCACTACCCACCAACGGGGATGGGCTAATACAACATACTAATAGAAAAGTGACATCGAGGAAGAGCTCTTTGCACCTAAAGACACTACGGCCAAATTACGCCCTCTGTCTCAGCACCCAAGATGGCTAAGGGCAATCGGAACAGACTGGCTTTTAAGCCTGATTCAAACATTGAGATTGTGTCTGATTCCCATATACCATAGAAGAGGGGCTCCGCGTGAGAAGCCTCTTCAACAAGATTTAGTTTTTGCTCCTCTTGGTACAGCCTCTTATGGGCACAGTAATCTCCAGGGATTGTAAGACCCAAGACCATTTAAAGCCTTGAAAGTGAGAAGTAGCACCTTAAACACCTTTTCTTTGACTAAGCATTTTTCACAGGTTTGGTTACATTTTGTGGGCTACCTGAGAAAAGGGGGTTACAATAGGCTAGTCTGGAGGTGACAAAAGCACGGATATTTTTTTCTTTTTTCTTTTTCTTTTTTTATCCACAGAGAAAGAGAAAATTGTTTTTCCAATGTTACCCAAAGATTATTGATAAGTGAATTGGGAGGCTGAATGGCCATCTAAACTGATTGTATTATTTGTCAGGGTATTTCAGCGATTTTTAGGGCGTATTATTATTATTATTATTTTTATTTTTTTAAATAATATTTCAGACTTTCCTTAATATAATAGTGGAAAGTTAGATATCAGCTAGTCTTTTATGTCCTTGGGCCATGATTCTAGATTGTCAAATTGCAAGCTCTTAACCTGCTTTCGATGACAAGCAGAGCAGGGTGCGCAGCAGTGGAAATGAACCCCGTGTTTATGATCACCTTACATCACCTTGTTGTAAAAATAAAGGACCTGAGATCAAACCCTGTGGGACACTGTACCTAATTTCATTTAAATCTGAAAGGTCATCATTTATTTGCACAAATTGAAATCTACCTGTATGGCCCGACTTAAACCAGGAGAGACCACCTCCTTTCAGTGGCACGCTTCAGTTGATTTAAAGACTTAATTTTATTACAAGTTTTATTTAGTGCCCCCCCTAAAATTTGGGTGAAACTAACATATATCACGGCACTGAATTATTTTGTACGGCTCAAAGATCCCAATTAAAGTGGATATGTGAGGCATGCAGCTACCCCAAGCCATCTCCCCAGGATCCATTAAAACTCCAGTGTCCTACGCTGTCTGTCAGAAGTCTCCCACCCGTACAATAAGCATGGAAATATAATGTGCAGATTGCTGTGTAGTTGCTTTTCTGCCATTGCAGGCAAGCAATGTGTTTGGGGGTACACATAGACACTGCAGGCAAATAACCACATCGCTGGCAACAATCTTTATCTGTCTGTTCTCTCTCTTTTCAGTCTCAATCGGTTTCTGTCTCCGAGCTTTCTCTGCATGAAAAATACAGCGAGATGCGTATCGATTATTATTGCAGTTTTATTAGCTAAGAGTTCATAATCTGGTTCACACAGCTGGTGTTTTTCTTTTTCTTCAATGCAGACTATAACTTTTTTCTTTAAATTTTGAACTAAAACCCCTGCCAGACATTTCTGGAGTACTGCAAAGCAATGTGCCTATGTGCCCGCCGGGAGGCCTTCACTCAATGTCACTTTCACAAATGTCAAACACCCTGCGTGGGTTGTACATAAAATAACATTAGGCCGATGATTATCTTAGTGATTTTGCTGAACATATTAGTCTTTAAATGACCTTGCAGTTCCATTATTAGGAAGATAAATGTCTAAGATCGTCTTCTGGAGCTTTATTACACCTCAGATAATCTGGACATGAAATGAGGGATGTCTTCATTCTGTGTCAAATAGAAGAAAAAAAAATGAAGGAACTCTGGAGGAAAAACACATATCTGCTTTAATATCTTTATTTGCTAAGCATGCGATTTAAGACTTTGCCTTTAAGACTGTACTAATAAATGTCAGTACAAAGTTGCAGAGCAGATGTTCTCCTCCAAATCAACTTTTTGAGTTACAATATTAGTGCATTTATACTAGCAGTTCAGTGAAGAAATACCTTGTCCGAGGGCAAACCCTGCTAGGATTTCAACCAGAAAGCTACATGCTACACTGAATACGCTGAATTACGCAAGATGGCCCAATAGTTCAGATGAAGTCAACCCAACCTGTGACGGAGCGGGAGGGTGAAACTGGTATTTTCAAGGATTTAGAACGACCCATTGTTCCACATTGTGCTACATTGTGCTGAGGGAAAAATGCAGGCTCGCCTGTGAGCCAGGCAATGAGTCCGCCTGTTTAGTTTCCTCAGTCCTTACACTATAATTTCCAAAGACCAGGTCGCTCTGTCTAATTTTTTGTTAAATTGAACCCTGTGAAAATATCTGACGGTAACAGAGACATTCACGGAACTCCACGTCACTTAAGGACAGATTTTCTTTGAAAGGTTTTTGATTGCATTCAAAAATGCATTTTTTTGGAATTTTCTTGACTGTAGACACGTCTTAAGATAAAATGATTACAGTTTGGTATTTAATGGATAAGTTAAAATAAATAAGGAAGACATGGGTCTATGTGAATGGACTGAGTAAACATAAAACCAGTGAGTGCTATAAATAAATATATTAATTGAGGTTTTTACAGGTTAAAGGCGTTGTTTGCCTCAGTTCTCATGTTTGTTTTTTTCCAGGAATATGTTGTTGTCTTAGGAAAATTCCATGAAGTATAAACCAAGTTTCACCCTGCTTGCTATCTGGACAAAAGAAAGGGTATAAATTGAAAATACATTTAAATGACTAGGTATTGCTGGATGAGAGATGTATTCCTAGAAATGGACATACTGTGAGAGGCGTTTTGTCTGAGCAGATTACATCAGACAGATTACAATAGGCATGTCATATCCTGATTCTTTTCCATCCATGGAAGACTGTATGATTAGTCGTACAGCGCAGCGACACGCATCTGAAAATTAAATGCATTAAGAGTGTCGTGTATTATGGCTGACAGACCCATCAAACAATTAGGTAGCTAGGGGGAATAAACAATAATCTAGTTCGCTTACATTACACCTTCGGAAGTTCCATCGGGATCAAATTGAGTGATTTAGGACGGCTATTTGGCAATCCTATTTGATATTTATGCTGCTAATACTTTGCAAAAAGATGCACCATTAATATTGAGCACAGGGTAGGATGATAATCTCATGCGTTTCCAAAGTTGTCACACACCTGCTTGTATCAATGTATCAGTAGATGTACTCCAAATCTGAAAATGCCACAACCCCAAAATAAGTTAGTTTAAACTGGGGACGGTAACCCCATATAATCAATAAATCAAAAAGGACTCGTGTGGATTAACTATGTTTTGCCCAACGCAGGTGTCTTACTTAGGGCTACTGCAGAGAACGGTCATTTGAATCACTAAAAGCCAGCAAGGCGTGGGGGTACAGTGTCGGACGGGGCATTAAACGCTGTGCTATTTTCATCCCGGTTAGTCTAAGTTTAGAGCCTGTGTCTCTGCCAATCGAGGTCCCCTCTTAGTGCATACGCTAAGGGAAAAATAGCCATTTTGACTGCGGCATTGCCATATTCATATTGCTCTTGACACAGATCACACGAGCATCTATATTATAATATAATATTCTGCCTCTCATATCCTCACCACACAATTAACAACATCATATTACAAGCCTACTGGTAGTGATTTACCAATAATTCTCCTAGCACATTTTAAGCACAGAATAACACTGAACGGTGCATTTGTCTACCATTGATTTTGCCCTTCATAAATCATGTAAGATAAATATGTGTTATCCATATGTTCTACATGACCTAGTCTGTTTTACTGAAGTAAAACTTACCCCTTATACTTGAAACAGTCATATGGAATATGCAATTGTAGCGTTGCGAAATGGGTCTACACTTGACAGTTTTATCCTGTCATTCCTGTTGCCTTTTGGGGGATCTCTTGCTGGATAAGTGGGTGTTAATGGCTATCCATTAAAACCCTGGCTGGTAACACAATACATTATGCCTACAACATATTGACAAAATGCCGTCAACCATAAGTTTGTCGGGGAGCAATCAGTCATTGAGTCCAGTTGGAGTGCTAAAATGTTCAGGTGGGTCGGGTGGGACATTACGGAATAGTCCTCAGGAAGTCTATGCATTCTTCTCGGGGTTTTGTTTTCTACTGAACGTGGCAATGGTCTAGGACTGGGGTGGGCCTCTGCATGCATAGAGGAAAGGACATGGTGGCAGAGAAACCAGTTCCTTAGTGGTGAAGACTTCATAATGACAAATAAAAATTCAATTATTTTAACCTTTTTTTGTTTCATGCAATACATTCTCAAAACAACTTAAAACACTCTCTCGAAAAACAGCTACTAAAGAGGTGAGTGCTTAGAGCTTGTAAGTGCTTGTTCCTGAATGCGACTCAAATAATCTATTTATTTATGTTTCAACTTTTCTGATTCATTTCAATCTCCGTTGTGTCATTTTTTAATTTTTATTGTTGTGTTTACCCCAAAGCTGCCAGTGTAGAGATAATTCACATTGCCCTTTTTGGTTGACCTGTTCACCTTCCCCAGTTTGGCTCTAGGGTCCCTGCTGGAGACAAAACATCTCAGGGGTTAGCTCGCTAAGAGCCAATATGTGGAGATGTTTCCATTCATCCTCAGATGATTTCTATTGTGGAGATGTATTCCAGTCAGAAGGCAACTCGAGAGTCTCCAATGTAAATCAATCAAGCGATAAACTGTTTGAATGGTCCATTACCCTTTGAGAGCCCTTTACCGTGGGAGACGGGGTAGGCGTTCCCTGCCTCATCACCTTTTTTTTCTTATTTTTCTTCTCTATGGACTCAATTTGAAAGGTATGATTTACATATTATAGTATTGGTGTGAAAATTGCTTTAGAGATGCTTGTGTCCAGACTCATTGTTCAAATGCATGTAGAACAGGGGAAAGGGGAATTTACCGTTAGCCTTATCTGCAACCTAGAGAAATTTTTGTATATTTTCATCTGTAAAACCACTACAAAAAATCAAAGAGGAACCTAGCATTGTGTGAAGCCGAGAACTGAACAAGCCTTGTAGTCAAAGCAACCGTTTAACATTTTCAGCTAACGTAACTCGCCAGCCTGTGCCATTCGCATGCAATCACTAAATTTTTTTTCTGGTCAAACAAACTTGCAAAATTCTTGTGTGTTCCAAATTGGCGAGCTATCAAAATTGGCTCCCGTTATTATTGCACAAATACCAATTTGTCGAGAGTGGCAGGGACAAACAGATGTCACAGCGTTTTCTTTTGGAGACTGCAGCTCTCTGAGACTGATCTCTCCCTCATGTTTAACATGTGCAGTCCTGGAGGGAGTATTGTGCCTATGTGCAGCTAAACCTTGGTGCTACAATCTGCTTTATAAATTAGTTTTAATTTACACATATGCGAAGGCTCGTTCTTGCTAAAATGCTGGGTTTCAATGAACAGACGGCAATGAGCACACATGCTTATTTAGGGGTGCTCCTTGTTACCCAATTCCATCTGTCTTCCCCCAAATCAGCTGTGGTCCAGAATGATTCCGCAGTCTTTATTTTATTTATTTTTTTTGTCAACAACTCCGTGCCAGTTCACTAGGAAAGGCATTTTGGTATGCTCAGCCGGTGGTTAATTATCTCTCCCGTCCTCAGTAAACCGGCGAAGCTGCTGGATGAATGAAACCCCACCTCCCCTGGTAAGCCAGGTTGTCTCGTTGGAGGCCATGATGAATATCGCCACACTGCACCCTTCAGATGTGCAGGAGAGGAGCAGAACTCCGAGAGGAATAAGCAGGGCCGGCGTGCGATATCTGCGTATCTGCGGGGGCCTTTCCAGCTCGTAGCAGAGTGCTGTGAAGTGAAGGACACATATCTGCTTTATGACTGAGCGAGGGAGAATATTTGGGCTTACCCCTGTGATGCCGTAAATGGAGAAAGCATTACAGGGAATTGTGAAAATATCAACCTGTGAACTAAATTCAGGATCAGGATTCAGAATACAGGATCAATAAATTTGCATTCTTTCTTTACCACATACCACAAAGTGTTAAATGTCCATGATAAGCATTCACAAATCCTCTATCCTTCAAACATAGCCAAAATCCCCTCACTGACCAATAAGGAGGTCAGTCTTAATCCATGCATGATTTGAAAGAAAAGCAGGACAGCAGACCATTACAGCTCTTGTAAACACCCCTTGCTTGAGAATCAGACAGTGTCTCGGTGTGTATACCTAGGCCATTGGTTCTCAGACCATGGCCCTCGAGCTTTGTGTGGCTTTGTCAGGTGCAATCTGAAACAACGCGACCTCCGTATTAGAATATAACACAAGATCTCTAAATTAGA
This sequence comes from Hiodon tergisus, assembly GCA_025775045.1. Classification (NCBI taxonomy): domain Eukaryota; kingdom Metazoa; phylum Chordata; class Actinopteri; order Hiodontiformes; family Hiodontidae; genus Hiodon; species Hiodon tergisus. The sequence goes on from JAOVYW010073405.1 coordinate 12,026, forward strand.
TTTCTGAATCTAAATTTATCAGGGCTTGTACCCAGTTTACCAGTGTCCCGGGATGCAAATTCTAGTTGTACCCTTGAGCAAGGAGAGTGACTGTGATTCCTGGTGTGTTCTCCTCACTCCCCCCTACCCCCATGACTGTGAATCCTGGTGTGTTCTCCTCACCCCCCCCATGACTGTGAATCCAGAGTTTTCTCAGAGTCCTCTTGTTTGTCTACACATCCCCACAGATAGGAGAACCCCCTAATTTATGTCATTTTTATTTTCATTTTTACTCTGCTACTTCTTTTACATCTGTAAACGCCTCTCTTTATTGAGGAGGGCTGTGCCAAATTATATCCAATTTACTTTTGAATCTGCCGTGGTATAGGTTTTTCCAATATGTTGCAATATTCAGGAGGATTGTTTTGGCTGTGACAGCAAATTGTAAACAAATATACACATTCAAATGAATGCTTAATGAAATTTGTCCATGCATTCGTGAGAGTAATTGCTGTGTATTTCCTCTGTCATTTAAAATGGATTCTTATTCAACTACGTTTTTTATTTTTATTTAAATAAATACATAAATAAATAAAAAAGGTTCGGCATAATTAATCACATTTGTTTGCACTTCTGGACCCCCGATGTAACGAAACAGATATAGCCTGCTGTTGTTCTCGGGTCCTTGCGTGCACGGGCGAGAGCGGTGACGTGTACACGAATGTCTGGTGGAAGGCAAGCAATTTATTAGCGTGCTTCGTGAAGGGAAACGATTGGCGTGGATTCTCACGTCTCTGTCAGCTCCCTTGAGGTTTCCTGAAAAAGAATCGTCGCCCCTTTTAGCGTAGGAACCGCATACCACCGCAGTGTCTGGGGTGTGCAGTGCGCCACAGATTAAACTGTCTTATTGAAAACTAGTGACTGAAATTCACCCCTTTTATAATTGAGAAGGCAGATAGCAGGTACCATTAGGAAGGCCAGCCTACTGAGAGTAGTATGACAATTGAGTGTAATAAATCAATAATGTTAAACCAAACTGCTCATTTCCACACAGCCGGTTATGAAAAACTGTGTTTGTATGACGTTGTACGTATGGGTGAATTTACCCAGTTAAATCTCAGATTGCAGGGCGAAATGGGCATAGTTAAGGCGTTTGAATAAACGATAACCAATTCAGTCAACCAGAGAGTACTGTCTGGGCTGCTCTGATGTAATTAAGGCTCAGTAATGTTTAAGCCTTCTTTCAGAAGGTCCCTCCCATCAATGTTTCCATTTACGGCGTACATTCTGACTGGGCTGATGTGACTCCGTGGTGTATTCCATTACAAAGATCCATTTTTCCCCCCACAATAATTACACCCTTTGTGTGATTTACATGTTTTGGTCAGGATGTGCATTAGGTATTCCCTTATTGGTGTCATACATAATTACACTATGTATTATATTTGTTCATTTTCCCAATAGTTATGCCCAGTTATTGCGTTATCCCCAGGTGAAGCTCTTGTCTGAGCAGAGAATGTTCTTTCCATCTAAGAAAAATGACTATTACTTCAGCAAATCACAACAAAAAGAACAGCAATTCCCTGGAAAGGAGCTACAGAGTGTATGCCTCGCAAGTAAATAAGTCAACATTTGAGAGTGGGTAATTGGCCTCCTATAGTACCACAGTGGAGGTGATGCCAATTACCCTGGGCAGCATCTGGCCCTGATTCCACACCACTTCACCCAAAACATCCCATGCGCAGGCATCATTCTATGTGCAAATGAGTTGCCCTGGAAAACAGTGCCTGGCAAGCAATTAAATAATGTAATATAATGGAAACAAAGCAAAACCTGCATAACTTATGATCCACTCACACTTTGAAAGGCAAGCATCGGAAATCCTGCATTAGCAATTATATACCTCAAAGGGCTTTCAGAACTGGATCTTGAGATAGAAATGCTAGCACTGGTTGAAATTAGAAACCAGGCCATGACATCAATTTACAAAAAAAATCAAATAAAAACTATTTTACAATGTCAAAACTCAGCTGAGGAAGGAAGAGAAGGCAACAATTGGTGCCCAGATAGGGGCTAATTATTTATGCTTGCTTCACACTTTCGATGTGCTTGACGTGAATTGTCTTACCCAGTTGGCAGTGATTTAAAACTCCAGACTCCTGACAGGAATGGATAATTCCTTTTTTGTGGAAACTGTCATTGCCCGTGTCATTGCACTGCTTTCTAAGTTCCATAATCAAATTAAACGACTAGCACTCTGAAGTGTGTTTTAATTAGTGATAATTTTATGCACACCAGCAGTCACTTTCTGCATTCCGTACCTGAACAATTCGTACACTCGCCTCAAACGAGAGGCTCTATTGGTGTATTAATGAATACCTTTCAGAACTCACGGTCGTAGATATATTAGATTTCTAAAAGCACATTCCGGCACCTTATTTTCAACAAATAATCAACAAAATTGCGTTTGCTCAGAATGCTCTGTAGGTCGGTGTAGCAGATACTTCGATGGAACAACATACAAAACAGTTGTACTTTTTTGCCTCTCTTTGGCTCGTGTAACTGCCCAAATGACTTTGACTCGAGCCTAAAGAGGCAGTGATTGGACGTTCATAGTCTGCGTTTGTTTCCCTGCGGAGAGGAGCAGGAGGTTTAAAAAACCACGAGGAGGCGTAAAAAAGAGAACCGTGCAAACTGACTAGAGAAGGTGCGAAGGCACATAGATGTACAAAAGGAGTGGATCAGTTTAGTTTTCCCTTCAAGTGAAATAGTGGTGGCCTTGTTAGGTGAGACACATGTCTGAGAGACCGAACAGCCGATCAGCAGAAATTGAAAAGGTGTTCATTATGTTAATTCGCTTCTTCTAATGTTTTTTTTTGTGCGCTGCTAAAATAGAAAATAAAAGTAATGAAATGGAACTCCACTCTTCCACTCGCGGTCAATGCTGAACTAGACAAGTGCCTGTATATCTCAGTGAATTTGAGGAAAAGAATTACAGATGTAACTAACTAAATAAACAGAAGAACTGTGCTGAAAACCATCCACAATTCACTAATTCCGTCAAAAGTTTAAATCTATTGCAGACCTATTTCTCTGAAGGTGCCAGCATAGTGGCATGGCCTAAATTAGATTTATTGTGCCATCAATGTGCCAACTTTAATATCACTGATACTGCTGAGTGATAGCATAATACTTACAAATAATAATAATAATAATAATAATATATATTATTATTATTATAGAACAATGTGACAATATTTAGCCCCCGTCTCGTACATTACCTATTGATAAAATCACATTGATTTACCCAAAGCTATTAACAATCAGATTGCTCTGGCAAGAGAAACAAAGCCTGCTGGAGAAGAAGGGAAGATTGGTAAGAGGGAAGGGAAGTTGATAAAAAAGTAATAGGTGTTAAAAGCACCCTATGAAGTTAGCTTTTTTATAATACGCCCACCGAGGGCCAGCCTTTTGTGGTCACACCGAGTCTCTCAGAGCTTGAGTAGTTTTGTGTCTGTGAGATTTTGTCAAAAGTTAAGGACACAAATGAAATGAACATTTTTGCAGTTTACGTAATTCAATTTTGTCTCGTACTTACGAATAATTTTTCATAAGTTGCATATTTCACTTTTCTTAAAAATTATGCATATTTTCATTTTGTGTATAATCCCAGGTTTTTCGGTCCAATACCAATTCTGATATATGTGAGGGGATGTCCACCGATTACCGATTATCTCCCGATATTTTGACAAAATGTTATTTAAGTAACATAATAACACTTTGAAAAATAACTTAAGGGCTTATATGGTTTGAAGAATGTAAAAAAAAAATACAGTACCAGAAAACCCATTTCCTGTACATTTACAAAACCTTAAACGTATGTCCATATATCGGGCCACATCAGATTTCAATTAATAGAACGTTTTTGGTTCTAGTTCTACCAGTCAAGCAGTGGGAGATTTGAACGAACAAAACATTACTTCTCTGTATTTTCACCACTGAGGGTGCTCCTTTTCTCCTTGTTAATGTACCTGACAGTGCTGAACACCCTCTCACTGGGAACTGGGAAAGGTGGTGCGCAGAAAAATATCCTGGCAATTGGAGACTGCGTTTTGAAATGAGCACTGTTCAGCCTCCACCACTTCTGTTCCCCCTTCAGTCGATGACGGCCTCTCGGAGGTTGTGTCCGGGCTCCTCAACGACCTCCTCAGCTTCTAGCAGTTTGGTTGGGGAACTCAGCACATTGGAATAAATGTTATCTGAAAGACTTTGAGGTTCTTCTGCTACCCCCAGCTTTTTCTGGTCTTCTCCCTATGTGGTGGTCTGCAGCGTGCTGGTCTTCTCCCTATGTGGTGGTCTGCAGCGTGCTGGTCTTCTCCCTATGTGGTGGTCTGCAACGTGCTGGTCTTCTCCTTATATGGTGGTCTGCAACGTACTGGTTTTCTCCCTATGTGGTGTCTGCAATGTGCTGGTCTTCTCCCTATGTGGTGTCTGCAACGTGTTGGTCTTCTCCCTATGTGGTGGTCTGCAATGTTCTGGTCTTCTCCCTATGTGGTGGTCTGCAACATGCTGGTGTTCTCCCTATGTGGTGGTCTGCAACGTGCTGGTCTTCTCCCTATGTTGTGTCTGCAACGTGCTGGTCTTCTCCCTATGTGGTGGTCTGCAACATGCTGGTCTTCTCCCTATGTGTGTCTGCAACGTGCTGGTCTTCTCCCTATGTGGTGTCTGCAACGTGCTCGTCTTCTCCCTATGTGGTGGTCTGCAACGTGCTGGTCTTCTCCTTATGTGGTGGTCTGCAACGTACTGGTCTTCTCCCTATGTGGTGTCTGCAATGTGCTGGTCTTCTCCCTATGTGGTGTCTGCAACGTGTTGGTCTTCTCCCTATGTGGTGGTCTGAAACGTGCTGGTCTTCTCCCTGTGTGGTGGTCTGCAACGTGCTGGTCTTCTCCTTATGTGGTGGTATGCAAAGTGCTGGTCTTTCCTTGGCTCTCCATTTCAGACTCCACCATCAGCCAGTGTATTGCTTTGCTGAACACTATAGCAGGTGAGAAGGGGTGTTCTCTGTAGCAAGGATAAGTAAGCATGCTAACACCACTGGTTTGGTATCTTCAACCTTAGAAAACCCTTTCTTCAGACGCTGCACTATGGTACTCCTAAGTGTATGGATGGCACTGTACATATGGTTGGTCCCTGTGACTGAAGTAGCCATCTGAGCTACTTCATATTATTGTTGCAGAAGAAGAAGCACAGATTGTGTAGGAATCTGTGCAGGAACACCAATCTCCTCTTGAAAGGCATGGAGCCTTTGTTTAGAAAGGACGGAGTGGTTGAAGTGGATGCCACACTGCTTCATATTTGCCAGTCTTTTCCCCAACAGCCCTAGTAAAAGCATGGCCATCATTAGGAACTAGGTACGCTGGGGATCACTGCAGCTGAGATCAGTAAAGTCCTCCAAGCTCATGCCTGTGACATTGATCGCACCGCTCGCAGTACTAGAAGTACACACGTTCCAAAAACATTTACCCAATGTAGTCAATTATTTGGGAACCTGACATTACCTTCGCATTGAGGACAACTTGATTTATCTTCCAATCACTGTCAGTGAGGTGTACAAACCCATCAAAGCGATCAAGTTCAGCCTAACCAACAATCAGTTGTGAAAGAAACTGTTGCCTGAATTTTCAATAGAAACAAAGCCCTTTATTTTCTGCACAACCATTTGGTAAACCTTGTCCAGCTATTCTGGGCAGGCAAGTTTCTTGCTTTTCACTGTGTACCTGGGCTCTGCTGTGGGCCAACATCTTCCAGCCCTGTGAAATAATTTGCCTTACTGCCTTTACTGCTATTAAAGGTTTACTCTCATTGTATAAAATTAAATATCAAGCTACACAATTCAATTGTTGATTTATATTTATGTGTATCCACGCATGGTAAATTATTCTGCTATATCTTTATTGCAGTAGGCCTACTCCTGTGCAAAGACCTGTCAGAGCTTCAATCGCTTTCAGTGAATAAATCTTTATTCCTTCAATCCCAGCCGACTTGCACCTCTCTATCCAACAAAAAGTCATTTATAGCGTATCTAGTGGGACAGTACACTTGCTTGCTAGTTGATAAGATTGGCATGACTGAATGTAGCTCGGTTGTTCATTTTGGTGATTTAACCAATTGCTGTAGCCTTGTTTTTTGCCAAGGTAGCTTGTTAGGCCAGTTAGGTATCGCATTCGGGGTTGCCATCCGTCCGGGATTTTCCAGGGTGACTGTCCAGGATTTACTTTCAGGACACGAATGTCCCATTAAAAAAAAAAAAAAAACTCTCTTTCTTCATTTTTGTTCCCTGATGAAGTTTTCGCTCTTCCTGAATGTGCCCATCTCTTTACCAAGCAATGTCTTGTTTGGTAGTAAATTAAACATATCCTTCACCATACCCTTATATTATGTTAGTTATTGCTAAATAAGGTGGCGATACGGTAGAAGTCACCAACGTCGCTAAGCAAATTTTAAACAAGTATAGGATATAATTGCACATTTTATGTATAATAAGCAGTTAACATTAATCAGATATAACCAATGGATCGGTCTGGTTCAAATTATTATTTGTATTGTTTTTATTTTATTTTATGTGCTGGCTTCCAGCATTAGACCTTGAAGCTTCTGCTCTCCGTGCTGTGTTGCAAATAATCTTTTACTGATAACATTTATACGCACGTGTTCACGCTAAAGTGAAATTTAAATCCTTCAGTCTTCCTATAGAAGTGGAAATATATATATATATATTTATGAACTTGGTTTATATGTTTTTAAGAGCTGCTTTACTGTCTTGAAAAGAATATTGATTTTCGTTGAAACGCCACTTTCTGTGCTTGTTGAGCTAAATAGGCATTGACGGCCTGGGAGTGGTCAGCACGTTATAAGGATTATATGGCAACATGTCCTGTCACCTGCTGCACATTGGAGACATGTAATAGCCTTTTGTTGTTCCTTTTACCTGACACCTACCTGTGGAGTTTTTTTTTTTCCTATGGTGAGTTTTAATTAACAGAAGCTTATTGAGAAATTCAACACGCACGTGTCTATGTAAAGTGCTGCAATGCTGATTCACTGGTACGCAATTTCTTACCCTGGCTTGTCTGGCCATGTTGCCTTTCATAGCTATATTATTGCAAATACAAGCCCTGCTGATTAACGGTCACAGTCACATGACATTAGCTGGATTTTAACCAGTGGCTCTCAGCTCGGGAATCCCTTTTCGGTTCTTCACCTTGTGCACATTTTTTGGATGATTTTTCTGCGTGTTTTTGTTTTTATTTATTTTATTTTTTTAGGGGAAATCCCACTAGCGATACGCTACAGCACGAACCAGTCATGCACCGTCTCCAAACGAACAAAGATCATCTGAAATATTCTGTCCCTCACAGATTGTCCAGATTAGAGGTCCCTGAAAGACTGGAATGTTGATTACCTTTACTTGAAGTTTGGATCTGGCTATCCTAGAAGGTAAATCAGTCAGAGAGAAAAAACTCTTCTCGGTACAACCGGAGTGAATCGTTGCTTTAGCCACGTGAAAATATAGTGGGCCCAGCTGAGTAATACCCCTGCTCTTTACCTCGGAGATGTTTGCTGTTGATTAAACATGCAGCTTTGAGACAGAGATTATAACCATCCACAATAAGCATTTAAAACCAGGGTCCTGATCATTTACCCGGCTTTGTCTCAGATCGCTCCCTTGTCCATCACTACCTATTTTATTTATATCGAATGACTTTCACTCAGCGGCCAGTTTATTAGCTACACCAGCCTGTTTGCGAAAATGGATTGCTCATATGAGAGTATTTGTATAGAGTGTCAGATGGGAGTGGAAAAGCAGGTAGACAGGCAGTGAGGGATTCAGTTACTGTTCGAGAATTGTGGGACAAACAAAAAACTTCCAGTCAGATGAGATGAGAGAGTTTAAAAGAGAGTGGCAAAAATCGTGTAAACTAACAGGCAGGATTTAGTCTGAATTACAGGCTTGGGATTAAGAAACACATACATACATATATATATATATATATATATATATATATATTTTTTTTTTTTTTTTTT
>JAOVYW010073406.1:0-20084 GCA_025775045.1 Hiodon tergisus
GGATCAATAATGTTCAATAAGTAAAGTTCTACTTGCTACTTAATTACTTAGCACCAAAAAGCATTCCATTGTCCATACCACACACACACACACACACGCACACACACACGCACATCCACACACACACGCACACGCAATGACACACACACACACGCACACGCACACACGCACTCACACACACACACGCACGCACACACACAAACACACACACGTACGCGCACGCATGTACGCACACTGACACACACAGACACACACACGCACACACACGGACACACACACAACCACACACACACACACACACACACAGAGACACACACACACACGCACATGCACACACACACACACAGACACACACTCGCACACACAGACACACACACACACACACACTCGCACACACAGACACACACACACACACACACACACAGACACACACACACACACACACTCGCACACACAGACACAGACAGACACGCACACACACACACACAGACACGCACACACACTCACACAAACACACACACGCACACACAGACACGCACACACACTCACACAAACACACACACGCGCGAACACACATGCGCACACACACACCGACACACACACACACACAAACACATACACACAGAGACACACACACAGACACACGCACACACAGACACACACTCACACAAACACACACACGCACACACGCACACACAGACACACACTCACACACACACACACACAAACACACACACACACACGCACAGACACACACACAGACACAGACACGCGCACACACACACACGCACAGACACACACACACACAGACACGCACACACACACACACGCGCGCACACACACACACACACACAGACACGCACACACACAGACACAGACACACACGCACACACACACACAGACACACACACATACACACACACACGCACAGACGCACACACATACAGACACACCCACACACAGACACACACACGCACGCACAGACACACACAGTGATCCACTGCTGTATGGAGGAAGTGTCTCTGGGGAGGTCATTCCTGGTCCTCGTGGACTGAAGGACGTGCGGTATTCCTCTACAGAGTCTGACTGTGGGCAGTCAGTGTCAGTGATCCACTATTGTATAGAGGAAGTGTCTCTGGGGTGGTCATTCCCGGTCCCTGTGGGCTGCAGGATGTCCGGTTTTTCCTCTACAGAGTCTGACTGTGGGCAGTCAGTGTCAGTGATCCACTATTGTATAGAGGAAGTGTCTCTGGGGAGGTCATTCCTGGTCCCTGTGGGCTGCAGGACGTGCGGTATTCCTCTACAGAGTCTGATTGTGGCCAATCAGTGTCAGTGATCCACTGCTGTATGGAGGAAGTGTCTCTGGGGAGGTCATTCCTGGTCCCTGTGGACTGAAGGACGTGCGGTATTCCTCTACAGAGTCTGACTGTGGGCAGTCAGTGTCAGTGATTCACTGCTGTATGGAGGAAGTGTCTCTGGGGAGGTCATTCCTGGTCCTCGTGGACTGAAGGACGTGCTGATTTCTTCTACAAAGTCTGATTATGGCCAGATTTAAGATAGTAAGTTGTTTCACTTGGTTTTAATCAGTTGTTAAGAGGAACTCTAAAACCTGCAAGACTTTCCCCTGGAAGGTAATCATTATTTTTCAACTAACCTCAACATCTCCTTCATTTCTTTACATCAATAACATAGCACAGGTATTTTCCTTAATTTGATAAGGAGGGTCTTTTTTTATCTGTCACATTTGTGATTTATAATGAGTTCATTCACAAGTTTAAACCACCTCTTTGTAATAAGCAGTATGGTCCAGCAGTGCACTATATTATAGCGCCGGTTATTATTTCCACTTATGTAATATGACTGTACTATATTACAAACTAATATCATCACCCTTTACTGAACATTGTCAGACATGATGTTATTTTAAGCTGGAAATAATTACATTTCTGCCAGAAGCCCAAGGTAAGAACCTACTTCTTACTGTTACACATGGTAGCTTACAGTTTGCACGCACGAACGGACAGTTTATAAAAAAAAAGTTTATTTGCAGATATATTTGGTGAATATTATAATAACTGTAGTTTAACTGTGATCAGTGACATCATTAACATACACGGCTGAATTAGTACTGAGCATGGTGTTAATGTCTCTGGGGAGGTCATTCCTGGTCCTCGTGGACTGAAGGACGTGCTGATTTCTTCTACAAAGTCTGATTATGGCCAGATTTAAGATAGTAAGTTGTTTCACTTGGTTTTATTTGCAGATATATTTGATGAATATTATAATAACTGTAGTTTAACTGTGATCAGTGACATCATTAACATACACGGCTGAATTAGTACTGAGCATGGTGTTAATGTTCCATGCCGCTGACAGCTGACACCTGTCATTGTGGCAGTAGTTTTTAAATCTAGGAAAAGATTCTGAAGTGAAATTTTTAGGTTTGATGGCTATTTTCATAACTGTCTCCCATATAAATCAGAACATATGAGCCCATCTTATCCCTGACATGGTGAACGAGAGAGAGAGAGAGAGAGAGAGAGAGAGAGAGAGAGAGAGAGAGAGACAGACATGCACACACCCACACATAAACCACTTGAAGTTAAATATTCTTATGACAAGCTTTCCAAGTGGCTCAAGGTGCAAGCTGGGTCCTATGATTCAGTCTTGTAGGTTCAGGTTATTTGGTGACTGTGAGTACCATGTGGTGGCAGGGCACCGTCAGGGGATTGGGGGGAAGGTGTCAGCACCCTTCCTGTGTGTGGTGGCAGAGCGCTGTCCGGGGGATTGGGGGTAAGGTGTCAGCCCCCTCCCTGTGTGTGGTGGCAGAGCACTGTCCGGAGGATTGGGGGGAAGGTGTCAGAACCACCTTTCTGTGTGGGGTGACAGAGCGCAGTCAGCACCCTCCGATGAAAAATTCACTTAACATCTTTTATTAGGTAACTGTCTTCATATAACTGAATATATATTTAACTACTTATCATTCAATGCTTTGGCCAGACCTTTCATATATTAATACAACATTCTTTATTTTCCGAAATTGACTTAATTAGCCCGGTTTCAAATCATTATCCAATCAGGATAAACCTTTAAAATCTGAAAGTATGATATAAAAAGTGTGATGTATTCAGACACGTAGCAAGTCAAATTAGATTCACATAAATATAATTCAAATATGAGTTTAAATCAAAATTAACTAGAAGAATGGAAGAACTATACATTTTTTAAACAATTGCAACATGTGAATTATCTAGTTTATTTGGCTTGCACACTAGTTTGTCACAGTTTTTTATCCTTTGCATAGCCACCATAGCTCATGGTTTATAACTGGTGATCCAGTCATCTAACAAAACATTTTATATGCAGCTAGCAAGCTAAGGAGGGTGATTAGTGAATTGACAATGTCTAGAAATTCAGTGTCGTTCAGTGATACTTTCATGTTATGAAGAATTCATTCCTGTTGAAAAGTTGTAGCCAGGGGGATCGCGTCCTGCCCCTTTAAGACCTGACAGCCTGACAACAGCCCCTGCCTGTTGATTGCCAATAGCCCTCAACTTTGAAACTGGTAGAGCTGAGGGCAAGTAATAACCCCAACCCCCACACACAAATGATTGTGTTACAATGCAAGGTTTCTAGTTGAAGTTACTACTATTAAAGATGCCGTTTGTATCCTAGTATACAATGGTTTTTATAATCCCTAAGGTATAATAATCAGAATCAGAATCAATTAAATCAGAATAATCGCTACGCCGAGACAAAACCCAACTAGAGGCCGTGGATATTTCTGAGATCACACACTTACACACACTGAGTCCTGCCCTGACTGAACTCTCCCTCAGCCCAGGACTGTCCAGATGGCTGTCAGATTTACCCAGATTAACGCACGCGATACACACACATGCTCTCTCGTGCGCTCCATCTCTCTCTCTCTCACTCTCTCCCCATCTCTCTCTCTCTCTCTCTCTCTCCCGTTGACTCCTGTTTGTGTGGCGATGTTGATAATTATTTTCCTTTTTTTTATCAGAGGGGTTAAAACACTGATGCTCTGGATTAAATGGTTGAAGTGACTCTTTGGACAAATACACTAGAGATCAACTTATAGTCAGAGTCTCTGAAGAGTATCCACATTTGTGAAATAACACATTCTTTTTTTGCCATATCTATTTTTTGTTTTCTATGGCACAGAATGAATTGAAATCTTTCTCTGAGTTTCTCTGCCACACAATGTTTCATGTTTGGAAAGCTTAACTCTTCAGCATTCACAGTAGATCTCATTAGCAGATCTCGTTAATATCGCTCAACAGACTTCCCACTCGCTCTTTCACGTTTTTTCCACAGGGGTAATGGGTCACTCGTCCCAAGACCAGGGGCTCAGTCAGTTAAATCAAACTTCTTTTAAAGGTATCCATGCAGTGCCCTCAAATGTATTCATATACTTGTCAAATGTTACCAAAAACATAATTCAAGAGAAAGTGATTTTGCTCAGATAAATAGAAAACAGAAAATTAGCAATTGAAAAAAACTAAGCAAAACAAACAAACAGGCTCTCGCTCCAATCGAGTTTAGATGGAGCTCAACGTGATGGAGTTCGAATCCAGCCAGTCGAATCCAGCTCAAGTAATTTGCCGATGGTGACCGGGAGAGCACAGAGGTGGCTTACAATTGGCAGAACGCCACCCCGGTTAAGGTGGGTAAATCAGTAAGGTTTCTCTCCGTGTCTCCCCTAACAGCTTCCCATGTGCTTCAGGCTAGCCATCAAGAGGGACGCACCCCTTCTCCAACTGGCTCAGAACCTCTCGTCCAAGCTATGTTGCCTGTACAGTGTAAATGACTTGAGAGGCTTGAAGGCAACTAGGATTGGAGACTATCCCTGCCTGTGGTGGTGGGAGTCGTGGCAACCAGCTGAAATGTATTAGCATAATTGGCAATTCCAGTTCAGGGGTTAAAAAGACCCCCCCAAAAAAATGGTGATTCCAAAATTTAAAAAAACCCCAACAACAATAAGGATTCATATAAAGCTTATGAACTTACGAACGAGAAGCAATATCAAGTCCCCTTTTCAATGGTTCATCTAACTGCATGAATATGGCGTTCACTGCAAGGACAGGGTATGTGTTCGCTGAACTCCAACTCAATGACAAACTGGGACCCTGTCCCGTGGTCAGCTGATACTGAACATGAACATGCTCACCAGCGTCATATTTGGAGCAGAAAAGCTGAGACACATGCTGAGAAGAGGTAGATCAGTTTTGCTTTGGGGTGTTTTGTATCTGGTGCTGTCGCCTTAGAATTGAGAAACCAATTAATTCAAGACTGTAGCAGAGCATTTTGGTTAAAACTGTTGAGGAGCCTCAGCCTGGGTCGAAAATAGACATTCCAGCTTGACAATGATCACAAGCACATGTTAAAATCCTATGAAATCTAAGAAATCTGTTGGAGATGGAGTAATTCTAAAAATAAATAAAAAATCTTAATTTTGGTCAGAGAAAAAGTTGGATGTACCAAGTGTACCCATTGCAGGATTGAGAGTAACCTAGGTGTCTTTATTAAACACCACACCAATCTGAAGAAACAAAGTTTGTTCCCTTTTTCTACGTAGTTTGTGTCACAATAGAGCTTATTTTTAAATGATCGGAGCAATTAATTAGAACAATCCTGATATAATTTATGGGGGTGTCACCTGTAACGGATGGTTTAATTCAGAGGTGGATATTTGAAAAACGTAAACGAACCTAAAATAAACGGTTCTAGCGGTGGGCCGGAAAAAAAGAGAAAAAAACAAAACTTTCCTTCATATTCCCGTTTTGCTCCCATCTGGGCCCAGCTGTATGCGGCGTGGACGCTGTTTGTGCGGTTCGTTTAACGCCCTTTTTGCTAGTACCGACACCACTGCACGTATTTTATTTCCCCTGGATTTCCTCTAGCTCCCCCTTTACACCATAAGGTGGAGAGAAAGAGAAGAGAGAGAATGTTTTGGGTTCCCCCCCCCCCCCCAGTACTGGTTGATACTCTCCCACACCATTAGGGGTGTGCTATACTGACATTTTTCAGTTGATCTGATATAAATAGATCCATTTCTGCACTCTTGGTTTTTTTTTTTCCTTTTCATTTTTGCGGCAGTAGAGATAAGCTGTCACACGCGCTCAGCTCACTGCACCACACAAAAGGGGGAGCTAGCAATATTTAGCGAGAGGGAATCAGACAAAAACAGACACTCCACCCCGCTCCTTTTTTCCACACACTCGTGCCCCTTGCAGTGCACCCCGCCCCCCGGAATCGCTCCTGTCTTTCCCCGCGCCAGTACCACAGACGAACACTGACTGCGCGGAGACCAGCAAACTTTTTCATCTCATCGCTCTTTGTCTGTGCCCGCAAAAAGGAGTGACAAGCTCAGTACCTTTTTTCTCGGAACCTTGCATGAAGACACATAATTTGTTTCCACTAGAATGAAATAAAATCCGGTCACTTACTGAGAGTGGTGCTGGGGTGGTGAAGGGGGGGGGGGGGGTTGAAAACCTTGCAAACATCAAACTTCTTGAATCTTATGTTATCTGAATCGGTCTCTCTTCAGGATAATAAAAAAAAAATCCATATATTTTTAATAACAACGAATTCCAACAAGACCGGAATACGAAAAGACAAGAAAATTATTAGGTTTCCTTCGTCTGCGACTTCAATTACCCATTCTGTTTAAAACAGGCCATTTAAATTTAGAAAGAAAAAATTTCAAGGAAAGCTCATAAAAAAATAAAAAATGTTGACAAGCGATGTCCACAATGTCTTCATTCTGTTGATATTACAGCAGGAATTGTCTCTGTTGTTAAAACAGTTATTCCACTAAGGGAGCTAGAAGGGTTTAGTTTTTTATTTTTCTTTCCTCCTGAAATTACCAAATACCAGTGAATTTGTGAATATAAAAGTCCCATAGCGTACATTTTCGAGTTACTTCTCCAGAGCTAAAAGTCGTAAAGTACTAAAATGTAATAATAATAATAACAATAATTCGGCTACTTATCAGTATTAATTGCACAACTAAAAGTAAATTAATATTTCAGCAGTTTTTTTTATTTGTCAAATGATCATAGTTATACTTACTGATTTAATTCCTATAAACCTGATCTTTTCACATATTCGTATCCAAGTTGTGAAAGAAGATGTTTAAAGAACTTCTGAAAACAAGAATTCAAATTTCTCTTAATTACAACAGAAGACTTAGCTTGAGGACTCTGATGGTGCAAATATGTCTTGGTACCACTTCATTACTGTTACATGGATTATCCACCATATTAGATTTGACCAAAATGTAACACTTACGGAGGAGCACGTTTCACTGTTAGCTTTAAATTTGGTACGTTACCAAACTGATTTCTATCAGAGCCAAACTTAATGGTAATCAAATGTAACACTGTTGGCCAATTAAACTAGAGACTTTATAAATATGCATCACCAATGATTAATTTTTTTTTTTCCATTTTCTGAAACCGATGATCTAATTCAGGGTCACCCAGCAGGGAATGTCGGTAACATCCAGAATGGGGGCAAACAACAACTCTTAACAAACAAACTCTAAACATGTTTTTAAAAATAAATGTGAGAGATTTACGATCAAAGGACTTATTTCTAGATATTGTCTCTCACTAACTCAGCTGTGTCACCCCGGAGAACTGAGGAGGACAGCGGGCAGAATAACAGAGGATGCAGAAGACCGCATAGGGAAGAGACCTGGCGCTTTATGAAGACACGGCCGGCAAACAAACATGTGACTCCCAGGCAACGCAGTAGAAATTGGACAGCATTAACGCTATTGCAGGATTTAGCAAACCAAAAGATCATGAATTCAACTCAAAGTGCTGAGAATTCCTCAGCATCGTCTGAGAATGTGGAGCCTCATAGGGGGGCGGGGAATGGGCGTTGATTCTAAAAACCTCCGGTCTTCGATACAGTAGGGCATCTCTGCAACGTTTCAAACCAACTAGAGCCATTTGCACTCAAGATTTCGCCATTCTGCTATGCATACTGTGCCAGTCTGGTTCTCTACTGATTCCTGCACAAAGCAAGCCTGACACCATACAAAAACTCTGGTGTGAGATAATGAGGTGTCTCCGCTACGAAAAAGCAGTCTTTGTGCTTCCATAACATCAATGGAAGCTTGCAGCGTGACTGGAACGAGTGCCAAAACAGTGGATAACTAATATGGCACTTATAGCATGATCCAAAATAGACAGCACGTATGAACAGAATGAAAGTGATGTGTGTTATTACTGAGCAAAAATCACATCAGTTTCTTTGTTCTGGCTGCAAAGAACGCAGCAGGGTGATCCCTGACTGCCACTTAAAAAAAAAAAAAACACACACAAAAAAAAAAAACAATCCACTGCCCAAGACAGGATTGATTTGGTTCTATTGTGTGCCGTGGGAGATGGGGGGGAAGACGGTTCCTGGTTACTACCTTGTGGTATCCACCTGACCTCATCATGGCAGTCCTACTCCCCAGCCAAATCGGTGCTCTTTCATTTTTCACACATGTCAGTCACCAAGGAAGGAACTAGAGGTGCAAATGCCAAAAGCTGAGCGCTTTCCCTTTCGGGGAGTTTTACTGGCCAACGTCTTTACTTCTTCCTGCTCTTTAATTGGATTTTGGCAGGCTGCTTATTTGTCAGTAATTAGTTGGACAATACCTAATGGTCCTGGAGTTTTCCTTCTCTGTGCGTTTATCACCGTAAAAGCTGTATAGGCAAAACTGCAGATCTGATATTTTAAATCATACAATTTTCTGAAGAGCTTATGAAAGCCTTATCTTTAATGGAAACATTAGAGAGAGAAATTCAAAGAGATGATCTTGGGTTAAAATACAGATGTTATGCATTGCACCGTTGATTTAGGAAAACATCTTCATCACTAGCAATCTAGCTTTTGGTGCAATCTTACAGGCTTTGTTTGTTTTTTTTTGTTAGGGTTAGGGTTAGGGTTAGGGAAAAAGTCACAATAGTAGTCCAAACACAGCAGTGGTACTGATTTTACACAAACAAATATATTTAAATATAAAATAATTTTTGAATTATATATTGTTTTTCCATCAAGATAGCTATGTTGCAATAAACAATATTTCAACGTGAAATACCCAACACAGTTATGTCAACTCAATAAAGTCAATTGAGAAGAGGCATCTATGATTAAATCCTTGGTTAAATTATACCGAGCAATTCAGATCAAATAATGCAAGCAGCTAAACTGAGCTAAACTAAACCAACTGCAGTGTTTTGTTCATTCTCTGCAAGTTCTGTGCCGAACTGTAAAACTACGCAAAATGAAAACAACTCAACACTGCTAACTAACAACCAAAGATGTACACTGGGGAACCCATACTCATATGCAGATCGTAGATGTGTAGTGATTGCTCCTTAACGAAGTCATCCTTAGTATGCGGGACTTTATAGTTTTTTTTCTCCATTTATATTTTAGTATGTATTTCCTGTCTTTTACTTTTCCACAGGCGCGGAGCAAATTGAGACTTTGACAACCCGCTAATCACTTTACATAACTATTTTGAATAATGTTTTCTTTTCATTTTCCCCAGTATCTTATTGCTTATGCTCATGAAAATAAAAAGCGTTCAAATAGTTACTTAAAGTGCGATCAGCGAGTTGCCAAAGTTTTGACTTGGTCCCAGCCACCGTTTGGCAAATTCCGCGTAAAACTATGAACGTTGAAAACTGGACTAGCTTCACATTCGCCTTCGAAAAGCACCGAATACCAAACAGTGAAATAAGTTAAATATTCTTCTTACAAAAAAACTGCCTGGTTCAAACATAGCAATTTGAAATAATCAATAGTAAATAATCAAAAAAGTCAGTTTCGTATTGCACTTTAACCACTAAAACTACAGCAGTTTCGTAAGTCCCTCTGGATAAATACATCTGTGAAATGCCAAAAATGTCAAATGTAAGTCACCTCAATATGTCCGCTAAGTACAGAGGTAAGCACGTTTGTGAAGTCACAGCACTGTAAAGCATCCGCTTCAGGTTAATAATATAAACAGCAACAAACATGCATTTTAACGCGGTTGGCAGCTTATGAGCAGAAACATGTCCAATTATGAATTGATTCATATCTGTATGTCTCTCACGTACGGAGTTGACAAACCAAGTGCCTAACAACATCACTGCCAAAGGCAGCAACATTGAGCTTGCAGTGTCCATAAAAAAAACAACATTAAAAAACCTTGGAATTCCTTACTGACTTAATCAGCGGTATTCAAGACACTAGACCCAGGAAGTTTGATCGTGTCACTGACAGATAGGTCTTTTCTTCTCTCAAGTTTCTGGTTTTTGTCCTGTTCTTTAAAAAAAGTAAAGGGACACTGGACGTTCCTTAATCGAGCCGATTCAACCCTACAATCCATTTCTGAACGCACTCTTACTTAACAAATTAGCAAGAAGTGCTGAAGGCCTCTCACCAAATCTCCTCAATGAGTTGCCCCCCGGCTACTGATAGTCATACCTGTGAGGGGTGGAGGGGGGGGGGCTTCTTGGAAGGGGGCATCGAAGGGCAGATGCCCATTTTGAAGAGGGTCCCATTCCAAAGGGCTAAAAAGTAGGCCCATTGGTGGTGAGACGTCTGGAGCATTGATATATGTATGGGTGGGGCGTTTTTGTTAAGCCATGAGTCGATGTGGGCCAACGATGGGTATATCGCTTTACAACAATTTGGATTTGGATGTGATGGCAACCTAAAAACAAAATCCTCTGTCCATTAGAGGTTCTAAAAGTCAAATGTCTCACACACTCATGACTAAATACTATTCTATACTGCAAATCACTTGCTGTATGAATGTTGCTTGTATGAAAACAAGAGTGCCCTTCTTATTCATATATGAAAAAATTATATCAAAAATCATAATAGTAACAGCTAAAAGTATCCTTATATTTCAGCTGTGTCTAAGATACGCTCCCCGGTTTTCTCATCCTCCCGCCACAGAAGGCATACTGGGAAAGAATAGAATTTTCTTAAACGGTAATACCTGCAGCATATCATTCCTAAACAGTTGACCATCTGAGACATATTCAATTATGTCAGTATTCACCCCAGTGAAACAAGTCGAGCTGCTTGTCGTTGTGGCGCCTGAATGTCTATGCAATGTTCATAAATACAAGTTTTGCACAAAGAGACTACATTTTACGTTAAGCCAAAGGGCACCTCAAATGGACAGAATTTGTGCAACCCCTAGACCCTTTGCAGTGTTCACTGTGAAGGGAATTCCCCACACAGGGAGTAGGGTGTGGGGATGAAGACCTCAGGCCTGGAACCTCAAAAAGAGGCAACATAATTGTTCTCATTGTCACTGGCTACTTTTGACACTGTTTGTCCAGTTTATAATGTCAGAGCAGACTCAAACATGAAAACTACATCAAATCAAGCCTTCAAATGATGCCAAAAGTGTGAGTCAAGCTGGCATTCCATAAAAACACGATTAAAATTGTACTTTCACTTGAAGCACACCAGTTAACTCTTCGAAATTGCAACAATGAAACAAGGGCATTTCACTAAAGACTACCATAGCAACACTAACAAATAGGCTAAATTTAATTGTGATAACCCATCTATAGTATAAAAAGACAATTCTCATACTACCCCAGGGCCGTAATTTTAATATATATTGGGGGGGACATACCCCTCCCCTCAATATATTGATATAAAAAATAAAAAATAAATAAAAATGTGCTATTTGGCAGATTTGGTCCCCCCCATATTGGCTCCATTGGCTACATCTCTGCACTACCCTTTTTATAACTCTTAACTGACTACATTCTGATGGTCTGAACTTAAAAAAAACACAGCTGACCTGTTTGTTATATGAGGACGTCCTTGCATTAAGGTAGGTGCAATGCTTCGCTAAAGCCCTGCATACCAAATATTAATGAATGGATCATTAATCACCACTTGCGTCTACTGCAATGTAAGCCCCTTCCCAGCTTAGCCAATGAACAGCGCGTCGCCAAGGAAACAACCTCTACCCTTGAGAAGTTTTTCGTGGATTCTTTGTTGTTGACGTTCCGTCTGCTTTCATTCTCGGAAACATATGACTTTGGAATCGCCTTAGCGGAGAGATACAAGGCGAGTGGAAGACGGAGACGAGCACTAAAACGAATTGCACCGTCTCTTTCATAATTAAGTACAATTAAAATATATTAAAACTTCGGTTCATAGCGCCACATGGATTTAGTTTGATTTGTAACGGCTATACCAATAGCTGATAAGTTACATAGCCACGTCTTTAAAAAAATAGATCTAGCCACACAGGTTGCTCGAAGATAAGCTAATTAGCAAAGATAGTGAGCCAGTGAAAGCTATCAAAGCAGCAAGCCGTCGTCAAATATCCATTCGCTTGTTCTGATTCATGTTCAGCGTTTGCAACAACAGCAACATTATCATGGTGCGTCCTTCTGCGTTTCTTTGGTTTTTAAATGGTTATTAGCCGGTTACTTTTTATGTTGATGTTCATTTAAACTGCCTTCATGTTTAAATATAACATATTAGTTGGATAATCCTCACATTTATTTTTTACTGTGCAACTATTTACTCTTATTTGGTAGATAGCTAAATAATTTATAAAATTCCGTGGATTAACCGTAACGTTACAGTGTAGCTGAACCTGCGCATGTACACTTGCGTGGATTTGATGACACACCAATTTCATGACGTTATGTTAACATCAAATTACTTCTTAATGCCGTAGTTTTATAGTTAACGGAATGGAAAAAATACAAGAGGCGTGTTTGTAAATTTAACCATTAAACCAAGTGATATTTATGATTGCGTTGGTGCGCTTAAATCAAGAACCTAACAATCACCAAATTTGTTTCCTCGTGTTAATTGACATCTAGACGGTTACACAGTTCTTTCCTTTAAAAAAAGATTTTTAAAATTTGAGTAATGTTATATATCATTGTGTACCACTTTACCTAATTATGGTATACTGTGTGACAAAATTTAGCTTTTTTCCTGTGACTTGTGTCTTCAGTCATTAGAAAGAGGGTTGGGTATTACTGCAATACGTTTTCCTCCTAAAAGTTAGTTTGTGCCTCCACAATTTATGTGTTGATATTAAACCGGATGATGGTAAGGGATTACAGTATTATTTAGTTTTTGCCTACCGTCTCGCTTCCACAAAGTTGGCAAGGGGTCTCGTTGGGCAAAGAGAGTGACGACAAATACTCACACTTATAGCAGCAAATACATCTGCGAGGTGAGGAATCCAAGCTGGTACCGGGGCAGTTGATTACTCCTGACGAGAACCCAATCCAAACAACAGCCAGACAAGAGAAAGTAACAGATCAGGGACCGGACCTCCGGGATTAACTTAGTATTGTGCTACATTCTCACACACTAACGTGCATCAGTTGTTTGTTTTGCATTTTCGAACAGAGTGTTTTTCCGTCTTGTCAGAATTGTGTGTGTATTCCACTCTTGATAAGGATCATTTTGAATTTTGTATTTACAGCATTCCACAATATGCATAGAACTGGGCCCTACTTTATAGATTTCCTGGCCATTTGCCGACTAGCCGGGAATTCCTGGGCTTATTACTGGTAGCCAATCGGTGATTCCAGACTGTGTACAAATTCCATTCCAACTTTCTTCATAAAAAAATTCATTATGTCCCAAGAGATGTGTATTTATGTATTGAAATACACCATCTTTGCAATGCAGAAGTCATCCTGGTCCAACTGAAACTTGCTTTAGGCTTATTGTGATGTTCACCCACAAAGTCCTTACAAGCGACTTACAAGCCAATGTATGGTGCTGTCATCTGTTCCAAACATACCTTGGCTACAGTGGAAGGGTCTCATCCTTAAGAGTATATAAGAATATAATCATCCCACTATATTTAGTCCCTCGGAGCAGTCAATCCTGGCTTTAGGTGTGGATGTGCTTACAGGCATCTAGGCTGGTTTACGCATCTTTCTAGTGTAGCATAGAAGCTACACTAGAATGATAGGTGAGCTGTTTTTTATGTGTAAAGTCCAAAAAAGCTGTTCTTTTAGTCTTTTAATGGGATAATGACTAGTTCTGATAGTTTCTAATATGGGTGCACAGGGAGTTGAATGGGTCAGACGGAACCCGTGGCTTCCTTTGACTAGACTGCTCTGCGCCGTGGCCGAGTCACTGGCACACCGGGCCTGGTACCTACCGGCAGAAATACAGACACCCCTTACGCCTCCTGAATGCTGGAAGCCAGACAATTAAAGGACGGGAGAAGGCAAATTTGCATACATATTAAAGCAACGGCGTTAAAAGTGAGCGGGAGATGAACTGGGGGAAGAGTATACATGCAAACGAGGCTTCCGCGAAAAAAAAAAAATTGAATCGCAAATACGAGACCCACGGCTGTCCCTGCGTCATGGTGTATACCCAGCTTGGGACTTACTGAGCGGGCAGCGTGAGGCCCAGATCGTGCAACACCCTTCCGGGTGGTACCGTCGAAGCTCCTTTCGCAGAGCGCAGCTACACACCCAATGGATCATGGCTAAGAATCGAGTGGGACGTTGGTAACAGAGGTGGCTGTCCAACAGAAGGAGCTGGAGAACTGTGACGTTTTTTGAGAGCCATACCTGCGACGAGGACCTTTGCGGAAGACCTATGCTTCTGGCAGAAGGCGTAGTGATGCGATATGCATTGTAGGGGTTCATATGGCGCGGTTACAGAACCAGTAGCACCTTACAGCTGCACTGGCACTCGCGGCCGCTTTGAGGATGGCTGTAACCTGCCGCGCAGGGAGCCGCAGGAGGAGACGGGGAGCCGCGGGAGGAGACGGGGAGCTGCCGCAGCAGCGCGGGGAGCTGCAGGAGGAGACAGGGAGTCGCAGGAGGAGAGGGGGAGCCGCAGGAGGAGAGGGGGAGACGGGGAGCCGCGGGAGGAGAGGGGGAGCCGCGGGAGGAGAGGGGGAGCCGCGGGAGGAGAGGGGGAGTCGCGGGAGGAGACGGGGAGTCGCGGGAGGAGACGGGGAGCCGCGGGAGGAGACGGGGAGGAGACGGGGAGCCGCGGGAGGAGACGGGGAGCTGCTCTGACAGAGAACTGCTGTGACTGCATGCCTGGTGGGGGGAGGAGGCCAGGCACAGGAAGGCTGGTTTTGATTGTAACGTGAGGACGCCGACACAGCCCAGTCGGGCTCGACCCTCTCTATAGAAGCTCTCGCCACCTCCCACCGCTCGACTCAGACATTGCACGCATTCCTGTCCCACCTCAGAGGCAGAGAAGAGAGGGGAAAAGACTAGGGAGGGCCATTCGATCAGTTGTGTTATTGAATTTGTTACGTTGTGTGCGCGTTTTCAATAGTACTTCAACTTCAGCTGCAAGGTGGTACCGAATCGTGTTAAACTAAATGGTGAGGGTAAGTTCTCCATCCAAAATGGTCGATCAGTCTGATTACTAGAACTCGCGGATGAAATTTACACCCTCGGATTAACAATATCTGTGAACGCAAAAAAAACACACAAAAAAAAGTTTGCAGGAATGTTGTATCTTTGCTTAAATGTGCGTGTATTTGCAATATACCACTGAGGACAATTCAATGGCTCCAAATTTTTGTCCTTAAAGACCTTCTCCCTGTTGGTTCTTATCCCAACAGGATGTACACTCTAGTCAACATTGTTATTATCAATCGTCCGTTTTAGGGGGTAGTTTTATTGTTTTGCATACCGTGTACCAAGATTGGCTCTTAACAGCGGAATATGAGTATCTTATTCACACACAAGTACAAACACACACACTCACACCAACTGGGAAGGGGCCGTGGAGACTGACTTACCCTAAGGGTATTTCCTGCCACAAGATTTGAAACTGGAGCGTCTCCAGCAAAGTACTCCCTGTTCTTGCCAAATTAGAAGTAAAGGGGGGGGGGGGGGGGATTTCCAGAATAAGAGTGAACTCCACATCTGCACTGGGTTTCAGAGTGTGACTAAGGGTTCACATGACACCCCTCCAGTGGTGTCTGTTGAAAAATAACCACGTCTTTAACCCTGATCTAGCCTGGTTATTCTTCACTTCACCACGTTCACAGTACAAGCTCAAGGCAGTTATCCATTGGTTTCCATGGTTCTGGGGGGGGGAGCACAAAGCAGGCTTTTTTTTTTTAAATGTACAGCTCATTTGTTAACGTTATTAATGTGTTACGAGTATTAAAGAATAAAGTTTAGTAAGTTTGAGTTATAAATATTGTAAAGGATATACCCTACAGTCTGTCATGGTTCATGGGTGTTATTTATGTTTTATTATATTCAAATTTTAGTGGTATTGTGTTACAATTATTTTCGATTTAAGTTGAGAGGACGTTTGGTTTGAGCGTCCAGGCAAATTTTGTATATGGACTTAAGACTGGACCTCCAGTCACACTGAACCGAATTGGGTTCAGAAACCACCATGTGGAATTGCTATTGGCCATAGCTGAATTGACAGGAAGAATATTACTACTGAGACAATGAACACGTAACTTTATTCAGATTTTATGATTTAACTGACTTTTTACCAAATGTCGATAAATTACATTAAAAACTAAAATAAGATTGAATTGAGTGAACTAACAAAGCAAGAGAGAGGGCGAGGCAGACGATAGCAGAGAGGAAATGGAAACAATTCACCACTTATTATAAAGTTTACTAAATGACAAATGCACCAGGTAAAGCGCTCTGAAACGGTCTGCTTCTGGTTTTAGCTTGATCCCTCCACGACTCTGCATCAGAGATCCGGTTCGGTTTTAATCTGTAATTTACACAAAGCAGGAAAGAATGAAGATTCAACAAGTGGGGCGGCTATAACCTGACATAGATGACAGTGGAAACAAATGCTAAACTACATTTAAAACTTATTTTGTGGAATTTATAACCATTTGTTGTACCTGCCATAGTTTCCTGATGGCTGTTTCAGAAGGTTGCTACAGAATGTGTGTTCTCTTTTTAAAGTTCACTGTGAAAAGACTGGGTGGATCTCAAAGTATTGTCAACAGTGGAAAATATTGAGAAATAGCTTCCACACGTTAACGGCGACCATGCGAGTTTGAGACATTCTCCTTAGTTTTTTGCCCAATAACAATTGCTGGGTTATGGGGAAGTCAACAAAACACGGCAAGTGTTGGCTAGAATAGTGACACATGACAACTACCCAGACGTCCCAGTTCTAGGATGGATTGCAGGATCCTCATTGCTACAGCACACAAACAAATCTTCCATGAACTCCCAGAAGACAAATTGTATAGTAAATAAAGTACCATTCCATAGCAAAGGGGCACACACAGAAATACTTTATTTCTGCCCATCGTGTACACCCAGGGCGTTTCTCTGGTATCCATGTTCACGCCCTGTGGTGTCGTTCTGGGCGCGCGGAAGTCGTTCTCCAGGTTCCTGTCGGCCTCTCCTCCAGTCACGCGGACAGAGTTCCTTCACATGTGCTCCGGGGGCCCTTGCCAGCAGCAGGCACGTAGAGGAGCTAACAGGCCAGTGGCAGGTACCTGGCCGTCCAACCTTTCGATTATGAACTGCCCTTGACCTCCCTTGAGGGGGGGGGGGGGTAGGCACGGCAGTAAATCAGCCCCATAACGGAGCGGTCTTCAAGGCCTCGGCGGACCGTAAAGAACGCACCTCTTGGCTGGTAATGGCCTGCTCCGCGCGTTGGGGGTTGAGAGCCGGGTCTGGAGCACTACCACGGGACCGGCGTGGGGCGGCTAAGCGCTCTGGCTGCTCGTTTCACGTCTGATTTACCCTCACGCGGGAGACCAAATGAGCCGGAAGCCACCGAGTGGGTGTGCGCGGCCAAAAAACGCGGGAAGGGCAGGAATCTTCACAAGCTCATTGTCGCCTGCCCAGTTCCACTATATCAACCTTTTATGTCCAGCACTTTCATCCACTTTAGGGATCCTGTTTATATTTGAAAAGGTCTGGAATACAGAGTTTATTGATGTGACATTTGAGCAGCACATTCGACATGGCGGTGCCCTGTTTGTCCATTAGGAACCCCAGTGTGTTGAGCTTTGATCTTTTAATGTTAACTCGGCTGAGAGAGTGCCTCGGCGAAAGCCACAGGTGCCGGGATACGCGGTGGAGTGGCAGAATCAAACTTTGCAAGAGGCCTACACAGCACGGGCTGTTTCTAGTTGTTTCTTCATCACACAAAGAGGCATTTTGTTTAGGCAGAAACTGACTCGGATGATAGCCATCTGCGTTGCGTGCGCGGAATGAGATGTCTGAATATGGAAACACGCTGCATTTGTGTCGTTGTGGTCGAGTGGATCAAGCTGCCAAGTCAGATTGTAAGCAAAACATGGTCACATTCGATCAGATCGATCGTAGTTATTAACTTGTATGCGTCAACCCCTCGAAGACTTGAGAACGTTACAGGCAAATAGAGCCCACGCACCTATAGGCCTGAAGAATGGTTGTGATTTGGTTTACAGCGAAACGGCGGGGGGATTCACAGGAAATACAGAGACAAACGTCAAAGGCAACAATACCAGTATGAGCGAAAATTGTCTGTAGCTTTTAGCAATCGATCACTAAATATGGTTATCTTTAAAACAGAGGAATTGCAGTGTCATAAGTTATCCTTTTCTGAGGAAGGCTCTGAAACGCAGAACAGGAGAGAAAGACCCGATCTATAATATCATGAGAAATGAGACTCATGAGATCCTGTTCCACAGAAGAGAACGTTAGACGTAGGGTTAAAATGTAAGTAACCATGGGGCAAAAAAAGAGCACATGGCTCCTTGGACCCAGGGTTGACCGAACATTCTGGAATGAGGTGGTTCCTCACATCCTGAGACTGTGGCCGTTAACCACGCGGCGAACCCCTCCATGACCCCCACCGGACACACAGTGGCGCCTTTCCTCACCCCTCTCCCAGTGCTCTGTTTTTTACGCACTCCGCCCTCTCTATCCCCTCATATTAATGGCAGAGCTTCGAGCAGGGGGAACGCTCGTAAAACACTACTAGAGGTTTTATTTCTTAATGCTGGGGGTAGAGTTGCACCCCACCGCCCCCCTAAGCATGAGAACGGCCCCTGCACTCCTTTATTCACTTTGTGCAGCAGCTGGAAACACTGAACCTGGGGCCTCTGGACAGGTGCCCCAAATATAGAGGAGATGGAAACCAAATACAGAGGGGTGCATGGGGGTAAAAAACAAAAAAAACAACTGGGCGTGGGTGGAAAACTGGGAAGCCTACTCCTTGTATCTGAAATCTGGTCATTCTTTTGAATAGCTTTTTTTTATTAATCTTTCTTTCTATTCACAGACTTTTGCAATACACTATGATGCCCAAAACATTCTTAGGATTTAGACATTGAGAAAATTATTATTATTTTTTTCTTCCCCTCTTTTACATCAGTATTACATTACATAGACAAAGGTATTGGACCACACCTCTTAATCATTGAATTCAGGTGTTTCATTCAGTCCCATTGCCACAGGTGTATAAAATCAAGCACCTAGCCATGCAGTCTGCAAACATTTGTGAAAGAATGGGTCGTTCTAAAGAGCTCACTGAATTTGAGCGTGGTACTGTAATAGGGTGACACCATTGCAATAAGTCAGTTCGTGAAATTTCTTCCCTCCTAGACATTCCACAATCAACTGTAAGTGGTATTATTGCAAAGTGGAAGCGTTTAGGAGCCACAGCAACTCTGCAAAGTTACAGAGCGGAGTCGCCGAGTGCTGAGGCGCATAGTTCCAAACCACCTCCTCTGGCTTTAACATCAGCACAAAAACTGTGTGCCGGGAGCTTCATGGCATGGGATTCCATGGTCGAGCAGCTGTAGGCAAGCCTTACATCGTCAAGCACAATGCCAAGCATCGGATGGAGTGGTGTAAAGCACGCTGCCACTGGACTCTGGAGCAGTGGAAATGTGTTCTCTGGGGTGACGAATTATACTTCTCTATCTGGCAGTCTGAAGGATGAGCCTGGGTTTGGCGAATGCCAGGAGAACGTTTCCTGCCTGACTGCATTGTGCCAACTGTTAAGTTTGGTGGAGGAGGGATAATGTTATGGGGTTGTTTTTCTGGGGTTGGCCTAGGCCCCTTAGTTCCACTGAAGGGAAA
>JAOVYW010073408.1:0-14074 GCA_025775045.1 Hiodon tergisus
GAGAGAGAGAGAGAGAGAGAGAGAGAGAGAGAGAGAGAGAGAGAGAGAGAGAGAGAAACCGCAGACAAAGCATGTTTGTACGGAGAGCGCTAGGGAGCTGCCGTCTGAATCGTACTCACAGGTAGGAACTTACTATCTCAAACACTAACCTAATTCTCGCAACCATTCATGCTACTGGTTGCGTGAAGCTGTGCAAGTGGCTTTGAATGGTTGCAATTTCGTGTTTGATTCTGCCATGCTTTCAGATATGCTTCTCTGCAGCTATTGAACTTATTTCGTTTCTAGTTCCACGCTATTCCCTACTGGGCGTTCGGGGGTTTCGTCTAATATGCAATATATGCCTGTATGCAATATTCTCTCAAATGATAAAAATAATCATAAATCCACTCTGTATTGTGTTTTAGTATGATATATGTATGGTTGTATCAATCTAGTGTTGTATCTATGTATTAAGACCATATCGATATAAACAGCATATCGATATGCACGCTGTTGAAGGTGTTAGCTCTGAGGCTGTCGGGAGGTATATGAGTGTGTGTAATGCATGTGAGGAATGTGTGGGATAGAAAGCCAAATTCTTTGTTCTCTGCAGCTGCATGTCAGTTGAAGTAAGGGTATACACCGCACACCTCCTGCTCTCATAACTAAAACAAACCTGAAACTTAAAAAGGAGAACGGAGAAATGGGATTGTTTCGTCACAGCTATTTGACCTAAAGGGTTAGATACACTAATAGCTTTAAACACACTTAAAAGCCAGACGGTTTGTGTTCTGATGGTGTGTGATAAGACCCACTTGCATACATTCTTACACAAAGTGCGACTGTCAGACCCGAAGTATTTTGTGTAACTTCTCAAACAAGGCCGAAACCGTGCGATTAATACCGAGTATTTGATCTGAAATCTGAGTTTTAAAAAAAACATTAGAAAGTGTTTGGCTAAAACGGATCCTTGGGAATCCGTCCCCTCACGCAGTGGGAAAATCCAGCAAGTAGGCTGGTATTTCAGGTTGTGCAAGAAACGGTTGCCCTCGACGCGGGGGGTTTCCCGTAGGGGCGCAAAGAAGGTATAGCGACCCAACTCTGGGAGCGGTGTCTGGGCAGACTGAAAAGTGTCTCGGTTCTAAATTGCGCTTCCAGCTAGTCGCTGTGGGCTAATGACTGCGTTCGGGGCATCCAATTCTGCAGTTTTGTCTGAACGCTGGGAAAGGTTTTCATGTGGTGATTTGCCGGTACTGTGGGCGTGTGTCAGCGTTTCACCCTGAAAGGCATGACGGTGTGTGTCTGCAGGTGAGTCGCTCCGCAGGCCCTGGTGTGGTGAAGGGGGTTTACCATAAACTGGCGTTTTTAACGTGTGCAAAGTGCTCGCGCTGCTGGTGAGGTTCGCAATCTCTACTGTGGGAGGAAGATGCGAAGGGGAGAATTCTGTTTTAATGTTTTCAAGATTTAGCTTTTTTTTTTTTAAACTGTTGAATCTGTTAAATACAGATTCATAATTGTCTAGATTTCCTCCGTTTTCTTTTTTTATGTCATTGTCATTCATAATTTCATATAACATGAGCTCACGCCTGAAGTTTAAGTGTTATCACCATCTCTCAAAAAAATCACATGGTCTGAATTCAAATAAATTGTTTAGCACTTGGTTGAAGAGCCATGCGTACAAATGATTCTATGTTTGCAATTTCAATCAAGAAAGGTGAGGTAAAGGCAGAGTAAAATTGCAACCATCTTCCAGGCTTTTGGTATTAGCATGACTGCACATTAAATATTTAGGTTTGTGTTCTGTATTTAGTTTTAACAGCTCCTTTTTGTTTGGTGCCAGGAAACCAAAACACATTTTACTTAATCTTTACCATTACCATTACGCACAGTACCAACCCCTACCAAACAGCATTCTCGGCAGGACACTAAAACAAAGCTTCCAAAAGCACCCCCTCTTTCTCCTCTTTTTCCTGTCTGCTCTCCGGTGCAAGTGTAATGCTATAAGTGATAGTTTGCAAACAGATGTGAATACAGGCACAATACATTCCCTGTGTTCAGCTGAGTGCCACACTCAGTCCTTTTCTGTGGTGCATGACTCTTTTGGGTCCATACAGCTCCTAGACTCAAAATCCACATAAAGCAGTTCACCACATAAGCAGCCATGCATGATCCTGCTTTGATCAGTACCTCTTTTACAAATACTCTGGGGTAGAGTAAATTGAATTTGCCCGTTTTACCTTAGTAAAGTAGTCTATATAACCAGACTAAGGCTGGGACCAAATCAAAACGTTGGCAACCCGCTGATCGCACATTACATAACTGTATGTGTAGTGTTTTCTTTGTTTTGCAAGTGTCTTATTTCTTCTCAAAAAATGAGAAGGCTATTAAATACAGTTATGTAACATTATTCGGTGATGTAGAGGTATATTCAGAATTCTTAAGGTATTTTTTTGCGTATTATTTGAGTATTCCCTTTTCAACCCATTCAAATGTTTTGCTTATTACTGTATACATTGTCCCCACAACTGTTTTACAGAGGTTAGTCGAATGAGCTTATCTTTCTAGATTAAATGCTCAAATTTCCCTCAGTTGCATATAATTGTTTTTCATCCAGCCTAAGACTGGCTTCTCAAGCACATTTAAGTAAAAAAAAAAAAAAAAATTCAGATTCAATAAATGTAATACTTTTCTCTGAAATAATGCATTGTGGAAAATTAATTTGTTTTTTCTGATAGCTGAATTTCAGGTTTCCTGTACTGCTGGAGAATTCCACATCTCGTTTGGGAAATGTGCATGAGACTTGGAAATGTAGATCTTCTCTCTGCCATTTTTATAAGAGCCTGCAATGCTGAAGTTTTTTTGTTTTGGATACAAGCTACAGGAAGTTATCAGGAGGACGTTTATGGCGGATTAACTTTGTTGGTGGTCGGCCATTAACATTCAGGAAACTTAAGATCTTTCAGTGAGGCCTATTCTTAACTGCTAAATGACCAGCTTATCAAAAATAAATAATGTTAGTGAAACCATTTTGATTTCTCATTTACCTAGAGTACACAAAAATGAAAAATCACCACTATCACAACCTAAAAATAATTTTAGTCAGTATCCATTATTACAGGTTGGCCAACTGTTTGAGTAGCAGAGCTCAGTGCATAGATAATGTAATTCAATTTTCTAAATTGTCATTGGAGAGACATGTAAAAAATATGTATTCAGTCACAGGAGATGCAGTTAATTAACACAAGCACAATATCTCCTTATGACCACTACTAAGAATTTCTATTCAACAGTTTATTAAAGTAGATATGGTTGGGAGCTGAATCTGGTGTGCAGCTGCTGTGCTCAGGTGTTGTGTAGGTGAAAGGAAATTCGCGGCTGATTGAGCAGTTTCCATTGTCTCTCTTCCAGCAGCAACAGTTGGCCTTGTAGAGCTCCAGTCTTCAAATGGCATGCAGTGGGGTTGGAGGCTGGATGTCATGTCGCATTTGGCAGTGTTAATATGGTCTGTGGCCAACACAGTCTGTTGGGTGCTCTTTGTCGATGAGATGCGTGATGCACAAGATACGCAACAGAGAGACGAAATTGGTGCCCTCTTGGTTATCTCTGTCTTTTGAGGGTGGTGATAAAAACAGACAAAAGTAATAGGAGATCCACCATGAGTCCTCCAAACTTTGAATCGATGATGCCAGAGCCACCAAAAACCTTGGATTCCTTTCCTGACAAAAGGCCAGTCGTGTTCTTCTTCTGAGGTCAGTCTCCTGTGTGGGCAATCTTCTGTGAGGTCAATCTTCTGTGTGGGCAATCTTCTGTGAGGTCAATCTTCTGTGTGGTCAGTCTTCTGTGAGGTCAATCTTCTGCCCATTGTATGTCTTCAGCAACAGTAAGGGGTTTGCTAACAAAAATTAAAGTGAAAGAATGAGATCTCTTTCAAGATATTTTTACACTATAAAATGTTTAAAATAACACAAACTTTTTAGAATTATAATCTGTATGTAAATGTGTGATATTACTGGCAATGTTCATACAAAATGTAAACGGTTGTGAAACATTATTCCTTATTATTAATATTTAACATTATGATACATTAATTAACATTTGTTTAATAATCATGTACCACTGTGTTCATAATCACAAACGTAATTATAGCTTCCAGGAATTGACCATGAGGGTCAAACCCACTAAGCAAGTGGCATAATTAAATCTTAATTGAATGAAAACAGAGCTTTAATGTATAAACAGACCCAGAGAAAAATGTATTTTCAACTTCAACTGACCATAACTCTAATTTATGAACTTAAGTACATTTTCCTCTTTTTATGACATAAGTTAGGTAGTGATGGAAGCTAATAAAGATTGGGTGGGCCTTGAGGTTAAGGGTGGCCTTTTTTTTACCTGTATTTGCTAATATCTGACTAAATCAGGATGTACAATACATTGTGATTTATAAATATATTTAATATATGACCATTTTACATTATATTTTCTAGTAAGGCATGCGCATTTGTTTAAGTTAATCCAAGGTTCTGCTTCAGCCTCTTAAACAGCTGAGCATTTTGGGACAATGACTAAAATGTATGATATCCACTTTTACACATTTACAAATACATTTTACAAATTAAGTACAAATTAAATCCAGGCAATTTAAGGAACTGAAATCAGTTAAGAAGTTCTATATTGTAGTGTTGTAGAGTCTACAAAATGTGTAAAATTGTATTTATTATTTTTTAAATATTTATTATTGCAAATTAAATTAAACTATGTTCCTAATGGATATTTCGATATATTATATAAAATTATATATATATATATATATATATATATATATATACACACACACCCACACACACACACACACAGTAAAATATTAAACAATTTTACCGCTGTAGTTATAATTTTATGGTAATTTCTGTCCATATCGCTGAAGTGCTTGTTCAACATTGAGCCCACCATTATTTTCCTGTGCCACTCTTTCCACTTTGGCTTTTTCGACCATGGATTGTGAACACTCATGGAGTGAAGCTGTTCCATGTTTAAGTTTGACACGTGGTCATACATAAGCCCAGAATGACCCCACTGATCAAAAACTTTTGTAACATTTGTTAAGCTGAAATTTCAAATTTCAAGATTTCAAGATTTTATGCTGAGGATATGATCTGTTGAATTTTATACCTCGCTGTTGACTTAATTGACCTTCATAAGTGAGGCAACCTGTAGCCAAATTGTAGACATGTGGGGAAGACAAAGACTAATGGATTCTGGTGAAATTTTGAGTTTTTGAGCTAGTTTTTAAAAGTTAAAATATGAACAATGACCATATGTTCCCATATGTCTTTTAATTACAAAAGCAAATAGAAAAAATAGTATATGCCCCATTTTTTTGCTGGGGTGACAAATAGGAAATAGGAAAGGAAATTTTCTAATAAATGACATGTTGAATATTGAGTGTTTGCTTTCCAAATAATCAGACATTACTTTCCTTCAGAGAGTCATAAAATAAACACAAGACATTTGCTGAAAAAAATGAATGCCCAATATGTACTTTTTAGGCTTTTTGGAAATTTATGTAAATGGATGGGCACCACCCACAAGCCAAAGTTCCCCTCCGCATCCCATAAACGCCTAGGACGCGCTTCTGAAGGTTGTGCGAGTCAGTAGAGATGCCGTGTGTTCGAACAAAGGCTTCTGGCTGGTTAGGTGAACTCCCTTTGTAATCATTTCCTGCCAGTCACATTCTCTGGTGAAACCCCGGGTATGTACTGTAAAAACGTCATTGGTGATAAATGGATGGGAACCCTTCTTCACTTCTGACTGGTAGCTGTCTTTCCCCCCAAAGTACCCATAAAAAGTATTGTTGGAAGGCACAAAAGAGTCAGATAAAGGGAGACAGTTTACAATCGGCATCTTGATAACTCCAGGGACCGAAATGCAGTGTGCATCAAATTTCTTGCTGTAGTAATTTCAGTTGCATCTCGGTGAATGAAGACTTCAATTATGGGTAATACTTAAATACTATGTCTCTCTTCGTGTTAAATTGTCTTTACTTTATGTGTTTGCTCTGATGCCTTATTTTATTAGACAATTTTAATTCAGACTTTATCTTTCATGCATGTAATTGTTAATTGATCATCGTACTTTGATTTATAGGTCTAAAAATCATCTTACTAAGTCAGTTTTATAGCAACTGCAGAAGACATATTTTTAAGGGGAAAAATAAATATATGGTTTTGTTTGTTTCTCCGGTGAGAGTGCAAAATCAGGTGAGAGTGCAAAACATTTTGTGTGTGTGTTGTTATATGGTTGTCCCTCCTTCACAGTCTGGTGGAAATCTAAGACATTGCATTAATAGCCATCAAACGAAAACTGAAACCTAAGAATATGCCGCATTATAGGTTTCATTTTCTTGTTGATTTTGTAAACATGTGCGTATAGTCAATAATATGCACATATTAATTACATATAAATTAATTAAATGAATCTGTGCCTTTCTATCATTTCCTTATATCAGCTAGTGAATATGTGTTTATTTTCTTATTTCCCCAGAGATATTAAGAGTTTTATTAGATGTTTTAGCTCCTAAAGAGACGTTTACAAAAACTGTACAGATATTTTTTGCACACCTTGTATCGAATGGCCAAGACGGGCGAAGACGTAAACTTGATTCGTTGGTTTAATTTAATATTTTCGAATGTATTTTATTCTTAATTTCAAATATAAAAGTGCACATAATATGAGTATTTCAGGATGCTGTCAAATTAAATTGTAGTATCATATATAGGATTTTCTCATATCTCTTTAGCACATGTTTAGGGTTTAAAATGTATTTGTCATTTGTAGGAATTAAAGTTTAAAAAAATGCCGATAATAAATGTATGTTGCCTTGTATTTCAAGTAGCAATCTTCTTTTTTATTTATTTATATTTTTTTAAATAATTGTTTTATATTAAAGTTTATTAGATAGGTAAAACGGAAATGGTTTTTACAACCTCCTGGTATTCTGAGAAAAAGACTGAACATTTTAGTAGAACGCAGTCATCAATTTTAT
This sequence comes from Hiodon tergisus, assembly GCA_025775045.1. Taxonomy (NCBI): domain Eukaryota; kingdom Metazoa; phylum Chordata; class Actinopteri; order Hiodontiformes; family Hiodontidae; genus Hiodon; species Hiodon tergisus. The sequence goes on from JAOVYW010073408.1 coordinate 7,022, forward strand.
TTCATCGGTTAATTTAATTTGCTCTCCCCGTAGTTCTCGTATCGAACAGAGTTTCAGGTATTTGTCCGCAAGGAATTTCCTGTCTGAAATTCCAGCGCGAAATATACGTATTTCAGTCCCTCTAACCACCAGGTCGCGATGGGGACGGTCCCGACTGAGCAGAGGAATTCAGAAGTGACTGTGACTGACAGGCAGTGGGGGGTGAGTCGTGCTCCTGTGAATGGGCTCAGCGCGCAGATGACATTCAAACCAGTGCCATTTCCTACTGGTTTAGCAACATGAAAAGCCTCGAGGCTACCGATAAGGGGAAGGGGAAATGACAAGCAGATGAGTGAGTGATGAGATCATTAACATTAAGTGCATTTTCAACTGAGGCGCTCTTGTCTGTTGAACAGCTTCTTTCTCCTCGTGGTGGATTTCTTTCTGTCTCTATTCGTTTTTTTCTTCTGTTCTTGCTTCTGCGGAATCACTGTAGGCTGCTTACCAGCGTTAAGTGCCTGCAATGTACGACTCAATCGCTCACCGCGGTGCTGGAACTCAGTGAAAGAACGCGGCTCAACAGTGGATTCAAACAAAAGGTAGAACAGATAACGATGTGCGGCAGCTAAATAATAGTTTGTATTTTTTTTGTATCATACTATTTTAAATGGCTTATTTAGAATTAATAATATTTGATATAGATACAATTTATAAGGATCAATTAATTAATTTTCAGAACGATATACGTGTACATAAAGCTCTCCTGGTGTATGTTGTCTATCGTAAAAATTACAAATGTAATACAATGGTTTCTGCTATATTAATCGGATCCAGTGCGGGGTTTTCGGATTTGTTATCATGACTGGCCGGCACTGGTGTCCCTGGGCCGACGTGTATCAACTAAGTGTGTGGTCTCTTGGTGCTCTGGTTATGTGCTGTATGGTTGGAAATGTCTCATAGTGCGGCAAAGTTGCCTGAAAATTGGTAGTTGTCTTTGGTTGCTTTAATAAAAGTATGGACAGTAAAGGAGCTGAGTATGGGGATATTTTGTTTTGGTGGGTTTAAACAGGCTTTCCTCTTTAAGTTGGGGGAGGAGGGGTGGTATGTGAACTGAAGGGAAGGAAATTCTTGTGTGTGTTTTGGAATGCGATTACCCCGGGGAGACCCCAGGACTGAAAGAATTGAGTGAGTGGGGGAATAAAATAGAAGGGTGAGCTTGGGGAAGAAAGGAAGTGAGGGGGCAAGAGAAGGCCCCCGCTTCCGTGTATATTATTTTATTTTATTTTGGAATGACGGCAGGCGATGTGCTTTCTAACTGTTGGTCCGCAGATCTAACGGGCATCAGCTGGCGACATTGATGACAAACTTGACTATTTCTTTTACCTCCGTTAGATCCTATACTGAGTTTTTATTTTATTTTTTTTTGTTTATATATTATTCGAATATTGAGCCAACAAGAATGCATTTTCATACCTCGGCCATTAAGGGGACCCTGCCCGGCTACCGTTGATGTAAAGAGTTGGCTGTTTAGATAAATTAATAAATAAATATATAGAGAGTTGTTTGTTCTGATAGATATTCAAAAAATAAATTTTTAAAAAATAAAAAACATTGCTTGTGTTATTGTCCCTGAGCAATAATTTTCATTCCATTCCATGTTTTCTTTCGATTTGGTGATTTACATTAAATATTGAAAAAGTAGATGTATGTAAAATGTATCTATATTAGAAAGTAAGACATGTAGTAATTAAGTGAAATGTTGATAGCTTTAGTCCAGGACTAGAAATACACGAGCTTTAATATTTCCATCAGGGGGCGCTTGTGAGCCGCAAAATTGAAACTTCAGATAACTTTATAATATTTAAAAGGAGTAAAATTTCGGAATGTATATTTAAAAACATCTATAAAGTTGTAATAAGTCCATTTTATACGTATGTAGATTTATTTTTTTAAATCATATGCAGTGTTACCAAAAATGGTCACAGCACGTTTATTACTCATGAATAACTGAATAACTTGCAATTAAGAACTGGTAGATGTAAGGATGGCCATAAGTAGGCTTGATTGACTGGAACAAGGGCCATTTGTCGCATTTTAGTGAGCCAAAGTGACACACTTCATGCATGCTGGCCTCCATGAAGCTATTTGATTGACTTTGAAGTGTGTCAGCAAATTGTCACAGGGAAAAATAGATGACTGTTCTGTAGACCTGCTCTGGCATATCACAAATCATATTCTTTTTGATGCTTTAGTTATAGTGCAGTCATTGTGTTACTGTTCAAGTCCTTGTGCTGAATTTAAAAAATATATATATTTATTTTTTTCAGAATTTATTTAAATGTTTCATTACAGGCCTCAATTCCCAGCAAGGTTAATGTGTAGGAGGATGTACGTCTATGGCACAGAACTACGGGTGAATACAGATGGAGAAGCAACGTTGAAATTAAAAGCAAACCCTTTCATTGCTGCTTCTCAGTGGTGGAGCTTGCATAATAACGGTTGTGAGTAATCGCCCACACAAAAGTAAATTATTTAAATGAGGAGTCTGTCTCAGATTTGGAATATTACTGCGCAGTTTGTTCATCATTTAGAAAATCGTTAATTATGGACCTGTTGCGGGAACAATTGTATTCATTTGCTGCTCGGTGAGATAACACTTGGCGTTTAAAATAAGATATACTTTTGTTAGATAATAGATGCAATCTCTGCCTTACCCATACAATCTCCTAGAGTATCACCCTACAGTAATTGATTATTGTTCTTATTTTTGTCCTCCCCATTTGACCAGTTGCCGTCCAACACCATCCAACCACGGTTAGACATAGCTGGTATCATGCATAGGAAGTATAGAATATTTCTTTAACCTACTTAAATTCTTGCTAAGGTTAATATTTGTAGCTGCAATATGTATTTTATAGTATAATAAAAACAGCATAGTTTACATTGAACTTTTACATTGACTTTAACGTCAGTTCATGCTCAAGTCAAAAATGTAACCGTACATATTAAACCAAAGCAACATGTTTAAAAACTTCCAATTGTGAAAATTCTCTTTCTAACATTTGTTTCTCAAAAGCACATTTTTTAAGGCACTCCGGCACCAGGCTGTATCTGAGCAGTAATCTAGGCGCATAGCCACTCCAGTGATTTATGATTGCCACAAATGGGGTTTTTATTTTCCCTGTAGTCTCTGTTTTCTACTGCAGACACCCCAAAGGACGCAGGTAAACCTTGTTATGGAAGTGGTTTAATGCACATTAGGAGGCCCTGTGAAACCGAACTGCCTAGTTAATGCCTCAAGGCCTGATCCCGGGTACATCTCCCATGTAGCTGGTTGCACGGAAGAGCCTCCTCCTACCAGGCAGGTTGCGTTTGGTTGGAACCACCCGACTTCCAGAACCGTCACAGTATTATGGCCCAGCCCTTTATTTAATACTCAGTATTCACTAGATTTTTTCTGATACATTGAGCAGTTTACTGTCTGTTTTAGGTCTTTGTTTTACCTCTTAGTTTTTAAAAAGTGATTATCAAATAGACAAATAGACCAATTTAAATTGTCTTATACAGGCCAAAGACGTGGTTGAACTGTGATTAAACAGTCTCTCTCTGTGGTAGATCGACACCTAGCAGGTACTTTTTAGTGGGTTGATTTCTCTGAATGTGAATTTTATATTGTGCTCATGTTTTCAAATGAATATCCATCAGGTTGATGATTTGGTGTTATATGATGGGTTCCAGTTTATAATTTCTGCTCAAGTAGGGCCTGGCACTCAGGGGCAGAAAGATCAGATCAAAGAGACAATGACAATACAAGATCAAAGACAATAGAATGGCATGGCTTGTCATGGCACAAAATTTTTTTCATACTAGCTGTCATAGTCACGGTTCAGGCGGAACGATTAAATCCCGTACTTTGGTTGAGCAGTGGTGATATTCTCTGGGTGTTTGTGGTCCATTGCTAGATCTAGTTGGGCCACCAGGGCACTGGACCAATCAGACTCGTCACAGCCGTATCCCGAAATCGAGTGACACTGCTCATGAACAGTGACCTCATCTCCGACTGAAGTGTCATTCCGGCTCCAGGGATCACCGTTTCCTCTCAGTCGCTTCTCCGCCCCCTCCAGATTCAGCCCGTTACGCGATCAGCTCTGACACGTCCCAAACCTCCAGGGCTCTGCAGTAATTTCATCCGACCACGGAACGCGGTTGGGTTTTCTCTCGGCTTGTTCTGCCGTGGACTTACCCACCTGCTGGTTTTGCCTGTTGCTTTTCCTGAGCCTTGCATCACAGCTGGACCTTCAGCGTAAGAGCTTACGAAGACTCTGCCTATAAGTGGCTGCGACTATTTTAAAGGAGCATACAAGATCTTAGCTCAGACAAAGGCAGGGAGTTGGAGGGGGTTCTGAATGACAGAACCCGGTTTATGCCGAACTCAGAAGAACCTCGGTCCAAATCTTGCCTTACGGAAGAACTCAGAAGAACCTGCTTTCATCTTCCTCCACTATGGGACGGAATGCTCTGATTGTTTTTCTGTCATTTAAAACAGACCCGCCATTTACAGGAATAATGGGTCAGACAGGGCCCAGTGGCGGGTGAATCGGATTCTGCAGCCGTGTGTGTGGGGGTCTTTATCCCGTGGAGGACAAGTGATTTAATGTTCCCAGCGGCCGTTTGTGGCGTTTACCTTGACTAGCGCTTTAGTCAACCTTGCATTGTGTCTGCAGTAAAAACTCTGCAGTAAAAACTCAGTTAATACAGTTTAAGGATGGAATATAAAACTTTCCAGTGGTCTTATAAGTGAAAGAGATTATGAAGTATACTGTAACAAAAGGAAGAGACTGTCAAAAATATAGTAAGTTTCTTTTTTATAATATATATATATATATATATATATATATATATTCTGGGAGATTTTTTTGGAAAGCAATTTAAAAGCTTTTTTAAGAACTGTTCCTAACAGTAAATGGCGCCTGTGAATATTTCCCCCGCGTAGCCTTACTTTCCTCCACAGATACTTTTCATATTGAGTCGATGTATTCTTGATAACTTAGGAAGGACAAAGGATCTCTGGCTTAGCAACCAACAAGTCCTCCCAAAGAGATTGTGATTCATTAAAAGAAGTTTGACAAACACCCAGCAGACTCACGCCCACAGACACCCCCGTCTGCCCCCTCCTCTCCACAAATGTAAGGCACATGACATCATAAAAGGCACAGTCATTCCGTGTGGGCTTAGCACGTGGGCGGAAGACATAAAGGACCCCGGCCTACGAGCTGCGGTTTCTTCACTGCCAATCTCTGCCACGTTCGTCTTGTCGTGACAGTGAAACATCGACACCCACATTCTGGGGTAGTGGGAGAGCGGGGGGAGGGGGGTGTGTGCTGACTCACCCACTTTAGAAAGGCAAAGCAGTGGCAGATACTTCTCCTCCTCCGCAGAGTGACGGCCATGCTGTATGTGAGTGAGAAAATCTGACTGCAGACATGTGTGTGTGTGTGGAGAAACAAGAAAACACAGTTTATCTCGCGACTTACAAAAATGGATTGTGTTTTTATGTTTGTATGCAAGCGTGATTGTAAGAGTACACAAATATAACTGTGTCTGAGCGTCAGGGAGAAAACGAGTGTGTGAGAGAACGTTACTGTCTGTTCATGTGCCTGGCAGTGAGCGAGTGTGAGAATGTTGAAGTCAGTCGTGTGTGGTGTGGGAGTGAGCTAGTGTGTAAAAGAACATTACTGCAGGTTGGTGCGTGTGTGTGTGTGTGTGTGTATAATGGCAGTGCAACAGACGCCCGATTGGTTTTAGATGAAGGGCGGTTTTGGATGCAGTGAAGAGTCTGTGAAGAATTAGGACACTCAGAAGGTAACTAGGTGATATGCTCTTGGCTGGGCTGCTACACTAAATTTAGTCTAAAGTCTAATAATAGACGACTCTCTGTAGTATGCTGTTGTCTTCAAATATGGATTTATTTGGAATTTGCTTGATACTTTTACTGTTGTACAAGTGGGTGCCAGAAGCATTTTTATTTTTAAACTATCAAATTCAGTGTTGAATTTCATAGCAATTCCTATTATATTACAAATATGAAGACAGTAGAGACAGCTTTTGCCTGGAAAAACAAAAGCCCTCATTCACAGTAGTCTATATTCAATTGTATGCTTTTAACTACAGTGAATGTTTTCTTTCGCTCAATATCTTTCAGCTTCTCTTAATTATTTGGTTCTAAAGAAGGACAATATTCTAGTTTTTTTAGTGTACATTCATCCTATAGTCAGCCGCATAGATGGATGTCTTTTCCCGTTGCAGACAACTAAAAGTAAGATACTTAGGAAAAAGTATTCGGAGGCAGTCTGCTGTTATTACTCACTTTGGTTAATTCTGTATTTTAACAGAATAAAAACCACTAACCCTGACGAATATTTTGTGTGTATGACTGATTACTTACTGTCATAATGAGACCATGAAAAGTGACAATCCTACTTGATTGAGATATTAGAGATAAAGAGGGTGACATGCAGTTCAGATTAACTTGACTTTCGCCTCATGACTGAGGCGACACTCTTGTCCAGAGGCTAGCTATACCCTGAAGCAGATTAGGCAGCTTGGCCTTACCGAGTTGCAAAGGACACACAGGGGATGCAACGGAGTGTCTTTCAAACGTACCGTGATCGGAGTCTCTTTCAAATGTACCGTGATCGGAGTGTCTTCCAAACGTACCGTGATCGGAGTGTCTTCCAAACGTACCGTGATCGGAGTGTCTTCCCAACGTAGCGTGATCGGAATGTCTTTCAAACGTAGCGTGATCGGAGTGTCTTTCGAACGTAGCGTGATCGGAGTGTCTTTCGAACGTAGCGTGATCGGAGTGTCTTCCCAACGTAGCGTGATCGGAGTGTCTTTCGAACGTAGCGTGATCGGCGTGTCTTCCGAACGTAGCGTGATCGGAGTGTCTTTCAAACGTAGCGTGATCGGCGTGTCTTCCGAACGTAGCGTGATCGGAGTGTCTTCAGAACGTAGCGTGATCGGAGTGTCTTTCAAACGTAGCGTGATCGGAGTGTCTTCCCAACGTAGCGTGAT
>JAOVYW010073410.1:2805-20077 GCA_025775045.1 Hiodon tergisus
AGTTGAGGGTGAGGAGATGTTTTCATTACGACTTGGTAGGCTGCTCTGTGAGCTTGTTTTGATCCATGAGGAGAAATTAGTTGAGGGTGAGGAGATGTTTTCATTACGACTTGGTAGGCTGCTCTGTGAGCTTGTTTTGATCCATGAGGAGAAATTAGTTGAGGGTGAGGAGATGTTTTCATTACGACTTGGTAGGCTGCTCTGTGAGCTTGTTTTGATCCATGAGGAGAAATTAGTTGAGGGTGAGGGGTGAGGTCCCGTGGGACGGGTTGGACTCTGCATATTTTACTTGGAGATAGGGGGTAGGCTATCCATGCCAGGTCGGCCTGCAGTTACCACCTGACGACTGGGAGGGGGCAGCAGAGATGCTGTTTGTGGGGGACCTTCTCTGCCTCTGATCGTCGCAGCTCGTCTCAGCAGCCGGAGAACCTCGGCATGTATCAGAGCCCAGGAAAGTAAAGGGCCGAGGCCAGAAGAAAGAGTCGTTTTTCAGGCTTGGTTCAGAAGTGCTGACCAGCTACTGTTCTGGGATCAGAACGGGCGCAGCGAGAGCGGGGGCGACTGCTGCCTGGATCCCTTTGTCGGCGGAGAGGAGAGCTGCGGGGGAGAGCTGGCGGGTGGGCATGCATAACCCTCACTTGGGTACCCTTGTTACCGCTCTCGTGTCGCACACGTCCCGGAGTGCTGGAATGTTCTATGCAGATTTGTGTGATTAGTGGGGGGGGGGGGGGGGCTCTCCAGTGTATGGGAAGAATACACCGCTAGGAACTGGAGTAACGTTTTCTAGAGTTGGGAATAGGGAAAGGACGTTTACCAGAGGAGAAACGGTATGTTTCTCAGGCCAATGAAGTCCTTGCCTTCCCCATGGTGAGTCAGGTGATATGAGGAAACTCCTCCCCCAGGCCCAGGACGCTGTGAGTGGCCCTGATTTGGCCATTCTTCTCATTCTGTTTCCCGTCCTCTCTGGACTCAGCAGCACAGTCAGAGTGTGGTCACCCCTCACTCCAGCCTGTGTCCTCTACAGTATTAAAATGACTGTTTTCAGGGAAAAATAATTAGAGTCCTGGAAAATCTTTTAATTGTACATTTTGGTGTGTCTGTATGTGTGTGTATAGAATATATTTTTATTTGCCATCATTTTCTTTCAAAAGAAATGGAGTTTAATGAGGCAAATAACACATTCTCCATTCATCTGTGTCTGCAAGGCATAATTAAATATGATCTAGCATTTGTTTTTTTGTCATGGCAACACAAAATAACAAGCACTTTGAGTCATCAACTACATTGACACAAGCACTTAATACTCTACCTAAATGCTCTGCCTCGAGTCACACGGTGTTGAAATGCTCTGCCTCTGGTATCGCGCAGTGTTGAAATGCCCTGCCTCTGGGGTTGCACAGTGTTAAAATGCTCCAACATGATTGGTTGGATGTGGTGGTTGTTATAATTCAGAGACAAAGGACCAGGGACAAAAACATTAATTTCAGTTTTTAGGACGTGGTTTCTGGGTCCCTCTCGCTGTTCAGTATTCCAATGTAGATCGTTATTCATTCAAAAGCCCGTTTGATTGACAAATTCGGGACAGAGTCTCGTTGCATTAATTACAATAACTTCTCATCCAGTTTCGGAGACAAGCGTACGGATGCAGGTACAGACACAACTCAGACTTGGGTAATGTTTCGCAGGTGAGCCTGCATGCCCTGCAACACATTTTTCTACTTTCATTAATCAATGATTTATGCTGCAGCTCCTAATAAGACCACACAGTGCTTCATAAAGTAATTGGGATTAGCCAAATCTGGGCTGCCTGTTCTGCCCCCCTGTTTACGGGCCAGTTCACCCAAAGCTGCAGCTTGCACCCTGACAGCGTAATTTACGAACGGCGTTGGAGGGGTGAAGAGCAGCAGCCAATGGGAGGAAGACGAGGTGATGTGGAGAAATGGAGGATCCAGTTAAGGTGGAAAAACCACTCTGCGTTTCACGTTATAGTGGGAGTGTGGCGGGCAATAATTAGCTGTTCGATGAGTAACGATTCAATCTGTGACCCCGCCGTAATTATTATTAATTATCCAGGTTACTGAGGAGCTGCTGTACAGGGGAACCTTGCGTAGCTCGCACGGACTTTCACGATACTACACTTACACAAGGTAACACTGTAATGAAATTTACTGAAGAAATCAGTGTGTATTTAAACATACAACCTACTGGTGCCGTGGACAGAGTGCCTCGTGCTACCCTACCCGGTGTTTAAAAAAAACAATCGGTTACATCGCAAGGGCGCGAAACACAGACTCAGTGATCATAGTCATATATACGTTAGTTTTGTTTCTGGAACAGCCATTCGAGTCCAGTTTAGCAAAAAGCCGCGGCTGTCTTATCCTGAAATAGCTGGTGGCGTTTTTGGAAATGACAACGGTCTGGCGCTAACCCCTTCTCGGTTCCCCTGCTTTACTCTGTGCTGGCGGTTCCCATTCTTGTCGGCGCCGAGGCGGGGCGCTTTCCACTCAGACGGAGAGAAAGTTGAGAGGGATTCCCAGCTGCTTGCGCTAATTGAGGCGAGGAGGAGGTGCTTCCAGACGGAATCGGGGTGCTGAAAATTGAGTTCCCGCATTTGTCTTCATTAGCCACCTCTGTTGGGAAGACGCGACGATGAGATGATGACGGCGACGTTTTCACACAAGTGCCCGCGTTCCGGCTGCAGCAGTGTTGGCGGCCTGGTGGCCTGGTCTGGCGGTCCGTTCGTTCTGATTGACTGACGACCAGAAGGGCATACTAATCATACTTTATTAAAGCGGGAAAAAAGACGAAGTAGGCTCTCCAAAAATGCACGCCGTTTGTGCCAGATATGACTGCAGGGACTGTCAGCTCAGTGTGTGGAAAACAAGGCGCCTTGGGTCACAAAGGAGGAAGTAGCACCTTCAGACCAAAAACAAGCATCTGTCTCAGCGTGTGACGGGATTCTATATCCTTTGTTCTTTTTTTCACCCCCACCTTGCCTCTTTTCCGCCCTGCCGGAGGTGTTAAGATCAAGACCCCTGTGAATTCTCCCCGCGTGGATTTTCTTGATGTGGAGCGACAAGGCGGCGCTGCGGGCAGGGAAAACGGCGGGGTTCAGCTGACTATCTCTCAGAGCCCTGTGAGGTGAACCTGCGGTGGCCTGGCCAAGATGCACGGGATTCGTCTGCTGCATGGAAGATTAATGATATGAAGCGTATTATTGGAAGTCTAGCACCCCAGCACCTGCTACCACGACCACGTAGCGGAGCCCATCTCCAAGCTGTGAAATTCCCAGAAAAGCCAATAATAAGCACATTTATTGCCATCGAGCGATTGCATGTGTTTGTTATGAGATTTGCAAGGACAATTCAATGTGAGGCTATACATTATCCTCGGCTGAACGAGCCACTGCAAAAGAAAAAGTGCTTATTGGCGTTTATTTGCGGACCAAGCCCCGATGCAGAATGTGGTTTACTGAGATTAACTTTCTCCCCCACCCCTGACTTTTAAGATCGCACCCTGTGGGTTTTATCTTTTAGTTTGACTAATTCTGTTACTTTCTTGGATCCCTGAAACAAACCGGCCGTTGTTTGCAGAAATGCTGAATTTTGTGCTGAACGCTAATGGCTGCGTGGACGGATGGGGAGTTTACAGGAGGAGACAGAGTTTTAAAAGGCTCTCTGTCACTCCCCCCAGTGCAGAGACTCGACCAGATAGCTGCAGTGGAAATAAGCTTTTACAATGCAGCCCCATTTCTATAGTAGACAAATCGGACTGTAAATTTAGAGGGAGTTATTCAATCCTGCTTCTCCAGAGGTGTCTAGGAATATTCCTACGAAGCCGTTATGGATTAGCTACGGAGGTCACGGCTGTGATGGACAGGACGGGAAGCTCTCGCCGTCTAATGGTGGCGGGGCAGAGCAGCCAGACGCCGCGTCACACTGTGTCAATTTCTACGGCGCTGCAGGAGGTGCCGGTGAGTGTTCGAGACGCACTGAATCATTGATTCTCTGAACGTTGCAGAAACACTGTGTAAGCAGCTGCTGGATTTGGGTATACTCCTCTGGACCTGTTCTGGATGGTGCTGCTTTGATCAGAGAGTCTTCACGCAAAGTTGTGAAAGGGATTTTCGAGGCACTGTGGTATTACCAGGGCCCAGTCTTTCCAAGCGATGTGTTCAATGCCAAAGTAATGGTCTTCTGCTCATCCAGTCATCGTGGTTTTTAAGATGCTTACTCTACACACTTTCTCTAAACCCTCCCTCCCCCCCGACGCTCTCCCTGTCATTCACAGTGTAGCTAACCTCCGTCACCATGTCCTGTGTCGTTCTGCACACGCGACATTAAAATCCTTTGAAATATCGCTTTCCTTTTGTTTTCTCTCTGCGTGGTTTAAGGACAATTATCAAATGATTTGCAACCCAACGCCCCCTAATAAAAATGCCATGCTTTAAACATTCTCTGAGGCAGCTGTGGAAGGCTCCTGCATTAATGGGAAATAAAATCACTATCAGGATAGCAGAACTATATGGATTTAAACAATGGCCTGCTGGGTTGTTCGATAAAGGCCGTTATATTAATGTATTAGAAATGTACTAAAGTGTCTCCTCATTGTGTCTTGTGAGAGGATCCTGAAATGATTTTTCGTGTGTGCTGTAACTGAAGGGACGTCAGTACTGTGAAATTATCAACTGGATGTCCGAGTCTGATGTGGCCCGGGCCACGAACCGCTCTTTGCAACGTCTTATTTTATTTCTTCCAAGTTTCACGATTAATCAACCCGGGGGTTTTGGGGCATCACATCTGACTGACTCTGAAGGTGGTCTCACTGTGCATCTTTGACATCAAAAGCCCAGCTGACCTCAGTCAGGAGAACGGATTAGCAAATGTACTTGTCGCTATCAGGCATGAAATGGCCTGCTGGCCTACTGCTCAGCCACAGGTGACTGGGGGCAAGCAGTGGGTTATGTTCTCGTTTCCTGAGGAACTTCTCACAAACATCATTCTTGTTTTATTGAAGGCCGTGTGAAAATCACCGCTGGAGGCTCTGGGTGTATGGCTCCCCTCTTGCTTAATTGATCTAATCTCGTGGCCTGGAACTCTGCGGCCAGAACTTGGCCTAGTTTCAGTCTGGTTTCAATGAATTTATGGATGAGGTGACCCGTGCCTTTTCATGAGGGGAGACTTTAAGAGCCTCGTTTTGGTTTCACAGAGACTGCCCAGAGTGACTGTATGATGGATGAGGGGCTGCCATTTTGCGGCTGGTTTTCTCTGCAAGCCTCGACCCGTTTTGTACTGCGTTGACTTGCGTTGTTTTGTGTGCGGACTCCAGCTTTTGAGTATTGACTCCATGTGAACCGCGAAGCCCAAACGCAGGGGTTCAGTTTGCGTTGGTTGAACGCACGGTGGGTGGCTATGGCTGGTAATCTGACCAAGAACCAAAGGAAGTTGGTGCTGAAACAGCCCTGGAAGTGGAGACCTGCGTTTGGGGCTTGTGAGTACACAAAGTATCAGAGAAGGTCGTGATGGAAGTGTTGCTCGTTAAGGACAGTAACTCCATAATATCGCTGTAATTATGTGTATGTATTCCCGCAGCGACCGCTTTGTAAACACTGTACTGTGTTTATAGACTCTTAACGTTAAGTGTTAGCCCCCATTCGTTACGCATGTCGATCCACAACGGAGTGGAATTTTTTTTGAAACGATGACTGGCAAATGTTCAGATTCTGCAAAGCATGTATCAAATAATAGATAAGGGTATTACACAAGCACTTCATATCTCAGCGTTGTTGATGGATGAAGTTACCCTCATTGTTTAGGCATTTCAATCGTTTGACACCTCACAAACGGTCAATTATGTCCATTTAAAAAAGGAATGTGCCAGGCTTGTTAATAGCCGGAACAGTTAATCAGCGAGAATGAATCTCTGGTTCGGGACAATGTTCTCATACAGTTGGTCTTATTTGACCAACTAAGCAACTACAAATGTAATGCTCCTCCCAACCGCAAAGGGTAATAACACCACCTTTCATCTCTCTGCTGCCGGACAGGAAGTGGGTGGAAGAATGAGGAGCCTTGAACGGGGCTGTAAATAAAGCCAACAGCCTTTCACAAGGTCTTGTACTCAGAAATGTGGCGTCAGTTTGCTGTAAGCTCATTTTGCAGGTGAACTTCCGGACTAGCGGTACGCAGCAGCGTTTCTGTTTCCCATAAAGGTGGCGCCTCTCATTAGCGGTATGCTAATTTGGGAATTTACGGAATTATTATTTTTTTTTTTACGGCTCTTTCGCACAACAGCAGGTCGAAAGCTGTGGGCTGGCGTTTTGTGAAGAACCAGAACCAGTCTCTCTTGGTCACGCTCTTGCCGCTGTGTTTCCTTCTCGAGAGCTGGGGACGTCAATATCAATCTGTGAGCCGTGAGGCTAATTAATGTGGGGAGAAACTCAAAATGGGCCCAGCGTGGTGTTGGGTGGAAGTGCATCAGGACCTGCACTGGGTGTCTTAGTGTTGTCAATGAAACTGCATTCTCTCCTATTCTAGAACAACTGAGGATTGGTTGCTAATGCATTGCTAATGATCTACGTCGATAGGGGCAATAAGTAGTTAAGCTATGAACACCAGTTTGTCGTGATGGGCCTGTAGGGGTCTCGGGTCTTTTTCAGTACATTAATGATGAAGCAACGCACGACAGCCTGTAATCGTACATTAAACAGTCGCCCTTCTGTGATGGAGACTAGCTGGCCTTGGACCTGTAATCATATATTAAACAGCTGCCCTTCTGTGATGGAGACTGGCTGTAATCATATATTAAACAGCCGCCCTTCTGTGATGGAGACTGGCTGGCCTTGGAGTCTGCCTCCCATTCTATCCCCTCACTGGTTGGCTGGCTCCTGCTGTCCCATCCAATGGCATCGGAGTTCCATTCACTTCAATGTTCCAGAATTAATGGCGTTTTGTTCTAAGTGCCCAGGCTGTTTCTTGGCTAAAACCTCTCAGCATAGTTTAACTCTCTGCACCTGAGTCAGAGAAAGAGACACCATTGTGGAGTAATCATTCTTTGAATTGTCTGTGTGGGTGTGTGCGCGTGTGTCTGTGCCTGTGTCTGTGCGTGTGTTTGTGTGCACCTGTGTCTGTGTGCCTGTGTTTGCGTGTGCGTGTCTGTGCCTGTGACCGTGCCTGTGTTTGTGTGGGTGCATGCGCGAGCCTGTGTCTGTGTGTGTGTGTGTGCCTGTTTCTGTGCGTCTGTGTCTCTGTCTCTCGCTTCTTTTGAATATTTCTGTCCTGGAGGATTTAGTTCTTTGTGTGTGTGTTGCCTGAATGGTAGTGCACGTCCCCATGGACGTGGTGTTGGCTCATACTGTGATTATATGCCATGATGATTCCGTGCGCGCAGCTTTGCCCTTTAACGTCGATGAAGGATGGTGTTATATAAAGCGGGTGCTATCATTCTCTGCAGAAGAGTCAAGGTAAATTGGCTGTGAGTAACTGTGGCGAAAACTTCTGGAATCGATCTACACCTTTTTAAATGTCAACAGGAATGTTGGCAAGATATGAGCATTCCCCTCAAGTTCCGGCGTTTCGATGGATGGTCTCTTCGGCCTTTTTCTGTTCAGGGTGCTGCAGCTGAATCCCTGACGCGTACGCAGGACGCGGCGCCACGTTCTCCAGCCACTCATTTAAAGGAAACGGCGGCTTTAGGTCGCGGTGGAGTCCCGTTCAGGGCCTGTCCTCGCCCACCGCACTTTATGTATCCGAGCACGACGATAACGCAGTGAAATAACAATCGTTCGTTTGAAGGTCCTGTAGTTAAGCAAACGCTGCCCAGTTAGCTCATTAAGATCCCCAGCACGTTGTAGAATTGGTCATACTCTTTACCCTGCTTATTAAAGGAATAAATATTGTGGAAGCCTGGAGGAAAATTCTGCCAGATTACCGCTGGGTATCATTTATCTGCTTACAATTAAGCCTGGTGACAGAAATCTAATCAAAACCAGGCTTGTTCTTTCAGAATTGGTTTGATAGAACGCAATCCACCAATAGCTGAGTAGAGTTCTGCTGAAACTTTTTTTTTTTTTTTTTAAAGTTTGGATAAGGATCCGCCTGAACCGTGTAGTATTAAGTTTGTCGTGAAACGTGGCGGTCATGAGGTGACGGGCGGTTTGCGTTAAACGTAACTACTCGCGAGTGGTTTTATTAAAACACAAACGCGTATAATAAATACAGGTTAATGTATATGCAAACTTTGTAAAGGTTCAAATACAATCTAGAGCACTATACTGTATTAGACAGCATTTTGCGTGATGAAGATTACATTTTGTCAGGATAATGGATTTGTCAGGTTAATGGATTTGGCAAAAAATGGTGCCTCGCTTCTTCATCTCATTTCATAATAATCAGACAAATCATTTTCCTGCTCTTTTGTGGTTTATCGTTTTAAGCCATCTTTCCCCCTGGCCCTGAGTAACCGGGGAGCCTGGTCTCGGAACCAGCCCCGCCTCGTCCTTTTGGGGGGGTGTTTCGGTTGTGGTTGGTTGTTTCACCAGTAACTAGTGTAATTGGTTCTAATTTAGTTGTTGTTGTTTTGTGATTTATCTGTGAATCGTTAGAGGAAAGGGAGGCAGAAAAATGAGCTTGAGGCATGGGTTTCTGAGTGGATCCTGTGCGGTTCTGCTTCCTCTGTGGTTCCTGTGTGGTTCCACTTCAACGCTAAAGAAACAAGAGGACCGTTTGACATGCTACACACTTAAGTCCTCCACTTAAGTTATCTTTTAGTGATTGGTTTTTTTTTTTGGGGTCAAATTACGCTATTCACTGATTGGTCGACAAGCATAATTATACATATGTATGTATACAGATAATTGCATACGTTTTTAATTACACAAATAATTGTGTGGTTTTTAATGGACCAATGGAACGTCCACTCTGTCTGGTACTGTGGAGAGTTGCTATAGTTACGAGATGCCATGTAGCACGCACAGGGAAATGGAGATGGCAGTGTTCGTTGTCATGACACCCTGAATATTGCCTGCGTTTAATTTTTAATACAGCACCCTAGGTTTTCATTATCGGGAGCTCATCCTAGTTGAGATGTTGGCATCTGAGTCTTTGCTCAAAGTTATGATCTTCCCAGAGGCTGTGGTACCAAGTGTCTCTGAATTTTCCCTCATCGGCATAAATCAGAACATGTATGCGTTCCATCGGAAAGCGGAACAACGCGGCGAATATGTTCCATCTTAATTTTCTACATTCCAGAAAACACCCACCTTTTAGATTCCCCCCCCCGTGTACAGCTGCGTGTTGAAACTAAATCCTCAGGTGTCTTTCAGATTGATGTTTCTCAGCCCAGCAAAAAAATAAATAAATAAACAAACATTCTGCTATGAAAAATTACAACTTATTTTTGAGTCATCTGTCATAAGCTATCGCAAAGGAGTCGCCTCACTCCTAAATCCTCCCGGCGACTTACTCAAAAACAAAACCAATCTATCAGCCGTGATGGCTTGGCTGCCCCCGAGGCTTCTGGGAGGCGAGCCTGGGGGTTTTGATTAGGTCAATGACATTTGTCTTGTGTTCGGTAAATCATTTGTAAGGATGGGTAGCCTCGTGAGAAAAGAGAGGGCGACGCGTTGCTCTGACGAGACCCCGGTATTATTTACTCAGAACCCCCCACCACGATTTAATGCAGGCAATATAATGTCCCATCAGAAGGAAAGTGGATTACCTCCTGCCCTTCCCAAAATCAGGAGCAGTTGGGTGACGGGCTCATTGGATGTTTGCAAACTGCTGGCGGAAGAGTCCCTCAGTCCATCAGCATGGTCGGCTTGTGTTCACGTTTCTCCATGTGTTCATCGTTCCCTGTCCCGGAGTTATCGGCACAGGTTTGGGTCCGTCTGCAAAGTCTTCCCCTAACTTTTGCACCAGGACTAACTGGCAGTTCAAACGTAAAAATGTATAGGATTGATGCAGTATTTTTCGGAGTGGGGCTAATTAATATTTATTGATAAGGTTTACAGGCATTAAAGGCCAAGGCTGAGTCATCCTGAGAAATTCCAACAGCGTAAATTTATCCACAGTCCTGCTCCTAATATAATAGTATTCTTAAATGACAATGCGGACACAAGCCATCGAGCCCAGCACTTTGAAGATGGATGCTGATGTTTGAAAGGTTGACTGTTTTATTACTTTTACTCTCCTGAAACTGTGACATTTGTTTCGCCGAAAGCCTTGTTTTTGAACACTGGAGGGGTTTAAACAGCCCAGTTTGTCTGGGTCTGACTGAGTGAAGCAGAGTGCTGCTGCTTTCCTGGTTCCGGATCGAAGTGTGTCTGGACTGCCTGTGGGCTCATCAATCTGGGAGTGAAATTCTGAACTGTGTGGAACAGCGCTCTACACAATGTGAATTTCCACAGTAGCTCGCGGTCGTTCGGCTACAGTTAGCGTGGTAACTCGGTTGATTATGTAACGTGAGGGCGACGTGGATACATTGTCTTCAGGCAAAGCATTAGAGATCCGACTTCTTTCTTGAATGTAGTAATTGTGTCTAAGGGTCACTCAGTTGTTAAAGTACGTCATTGGACGGTGTTTCCTGTATCTGAAGGTGAGGGCTCGCAAACCAATTTAGCATTGCCCCGTGAAGCGGAACTCAGCAGCAAGGGTCTCAAACCTCAGCCCTCCTGGACGCACAGGCACTGGCACAACCCACCCTCCACACACAGGCAGACACACACTACTGCTAATGCTAATTCACTGTTTAACACAATACAGGCCAAAGGCAATGCATGCTGAAGGGAGTCGAGTGAAGCCTGCCTCTCTCTGGGGGGTGCAACCACCCGGCTCTGTCAGGACGGGTTCAGGCATCCGGGCCCGGGACACTTGGGTCTGACCGGACCACACCTCAAAAGGGCCTTTTGTGGCTTCTAAAAGCTGATTATCTACTCATTTTATTTTCCACCCGTGCAGCTGCTGGTGCTTCCAGGTAGGAGGTTTTATTAGATTTCTTTTGTATTTATAAAGTGGCTGGGGAAGTTGACCTTGGGGAGAAACAACACACGTAAGGAACATCCTGTTACAGGTCTCCCACGCATAAATAAGTGAAAATACATCTGACTTTGGACTGACCAGAGTGATCAAAAGGGCGACCCTGGGCTGGCTCCTCCCAGAGCAGAGACCTTGAGGATATGGTTGGCCCTCCTTGCTCACAGTAAGGTGGTTAGTCTTTGTATGATCTAAACACCGGTTAACTGTCATTGAGACGGCGATGCCGGTTATTGTTGATGAGGCAGGAGGTGTGTCCTTTACTGATGAAGGTTCAGTGTGTGTGTGTTCCTTACTGATGAAGGTTCTGTGTGTGTGTGTGTGTGTGTGTGTTTCCTCACCTCGGTGTTTGGGACTACACCCTGCCTAGGAGCAGCGCGCGCTCTGTCCCCCATCCTCCCTGATCCCACTGCAGGCCTCTGAGTTTGCAGTCGGGCCACGCAGTGCCTGGCAGATGGGCCTGACTCAAGGCTGGACCGTGAAAGCGCTGGCCTGGAGCACCTAATGGGATTGCCTGTGCCGCTTTTATGTCTGAAATTCCTGCAAAACTGCCGAGATTCTGCCTCGGTTCAACTCCCCTGGCTAAATAATGGGGACAGGAGTCGACTCCTTGAGTAAAATAGATAAGAAGCCTGTAGAGGGTTGAGGCTTTAAGTATGTTGGGGATCTATACGTGCAGAGTTATTGTGTCGTTGGGGATCTATACGTGCAGGTTTTAAGCCAATGCAATGGTCCAAAACAGTCACCAGTATTAGTTCACCAAGTCTAAGGGAGAGCTCCTGTCTGTCCCTTAGTTAATAATGTGATATATATATATATATATATATATTTGGAAGGTTTGTATTAGTCAGTGCTCAGAAGGGAATTCTTTCGGATTCTCTGCCAGGTCTGATCCCTAGCATACCACGGTCTATTTGAAAATCAAAAAATGTAACCTTGTACGTGTGTGTGTGTGTGGGATGGCGCAATTAAACATGTAAACCCTCCGTGATGGACAGGCCCAGTGAAGGGCGTGACCTGAAACGAGTGTGAGACCCTCTGTAGTCCCAAACCAATGAAGATCCCAGATTTAAACGTTCTGTTTGGGGTAGCTTCGGTGCGTGGCTTTACTCCTTTCCTGCGGTTTTGGTGAAAAATCCGCAGCTCATTTGTACTGTAGCCACGCAGCTGTCAAAACTTTGGACAGCAGTCCTAAAGCGTGCCCTGATGAAATTCGGAGGGCTAAATGCTTCCCAAATACACGTGGAGTAGATTGATATTCACTGCACATTGCTCTACCCTAATAACCATCAGTAGAGATATTTGATTAGACTTTTTATGGAGAGAACATGTATTCACCTTCTGCCTCCCAAATCCTGTTCAGTTTCTGTCTTCTTTCAGTCTTCATTTCTCTTCCTTCAACGGTCTTCACCAAGAACATTTTATTTTCAATCAATTAAAATATGATTTATTGTAAAGACTTTTCTTTAATCCCATGTTTTATAAATGTATTTATTCTGGGTCTGTCAGCAATTTGAAATCATAAGCTCATATTTATTCATGTCATTGTGTTATACAATTATACTGACAAATGCTTGAATGATTTTCTGGTGCAGTTTCATTAAAATAAACCTTCTGAAAAGGAAGAATTGTGGAATAAAATGGGCTTTCTATCAGAAGATCCCCTCATGAATATTTTAATCGCCGGGGTCCAAAAGTGGGGTGGACTGGAGGTTCTGGCTGACGCCTACGGACCGTCTGAAGAAACAGGCGGCGAACGAAGGCGCACGCCGTCCGAAGGCACACGTTTCTACAACAGATTACCGACTGTGACCACCTCATTCTTTCTGGTTTTTTTGTGATACAAAATGTATTAAAGCGGATGCATTTGTATTCAATTCTTTTTGAAAGGGTAGGAGAGGAATTGGTGGTGGGGGGGGGGGGAGTTGTGTGTGTGTGTGGGGAGTGTTAAACACCGCGACTGACAGTAGAATTCCTTGATGCATTAGAGCTCACTTGGTTCTGGTTGAAGGAAAGATCCATGGTCACTATTTATTAATAACTGCAAGTTGTAGTTAACTTTTTGTAGCTTAAAATAATTTAATTTCCTTCCCTAAACCCAATGCATCTTCAGGATAATCGTCCCTCCACCGGTAATGTTCTTTTCAGTATATTAAAGTGCTACACGTTGAAGTGCCCTGGCAACAGGTCAATCCTACCCTCCAGGACTGGACACATATGTTCAGCTGTCGGGCGGAGACCAAGCCTGTCTTTCTATCGCCACTGACCAGATGTGACCAGATGTGACCTTTGAGCCGCGCCGCGCCACCCTCTCTCCCGGTGGTGCCGGCACGTGGGCTGCCCGGTGGGCAAGCGCTTCATTCCGGCTCGCCGTCACAAGCACTCATCTGAAAGTCTGATCAGGCCATTGGCCACCTGTGCTCCGGGTCTGGGCTGGTTCTCACTGCGCAGTCCCCCCCCTGTGTTCCGGCCCCACGGGAAATGTAGAACCGCGATTGGTTTGGAGAAAATGTAATTGTCAGACGGAAAGATTTCGGATGCCGTTGGTATATATGTGTGGCTATGATTAGCACACGCGTCTATCAATTGAGTTTGTTTGAATTGGATATTCTGGGCCAGACTGTCTGCCTGTTACAGACTGGGCCTGTTACAGTTGAATAAATAGAAATGTACCAGCCTTACAGTGAAGTTTTTTTCTGTTTAGTAATTCAGAACTAAAAAAAGTCTAAGATTCCCATGATTACATTTTAGCCATTCTGAGTATTTAAAATGTAACATTAGAGGAAAAATATATTTTGATTAAAACTGTGGATTTGTCTGGATAAAGACAATGTTTTTAATTTAAGATGGAAAAAACGTTGTGTTGTGATTTGTAATGCAAATGTCTGTAGGTGTAGCTCTGCACGGCACGCTATTGGTTATGGAGCTGGGTAACCATAGCATTTTAGAACTGGAGCACAACCCCCAAAACGCCGTCTTCTGTAATATCACAGGTTAAATTTTTTCTTGATTATAATTGCAGCTGCTTCTGCTGGTGGTGGTGACCAGCTAACTAGCCCTGCGCTCAGGGAATGCTAACTGCTGCTGGTGGTGACCAGTTGTAATTCAGGCCGCAGAATTTCTGCCCTCAGACACGACTTGGTTCTTGGTTTCCTTCCTTCCTTCGCTATGGGTTTTTTCGACATCTTCTCTGCAATGTCTGGGTCTTTAAAATCACTTCTGCCTTTAGTAAGCAGCCCTGGGAACGGTACCCCAGTTTTAATAGGTAGCAGTACCCCAGTTTTAATAGGTAGCAGTACCCCAGTTTTAATAGGTAGCAGTACCCCAGTTTACGCCACTGAGGATTAAGGAGTCCTGGGGAAACACCCGGATATGAACAGCCTCTGGAGCTCCAAAATTCCGCTGTGGTGATTTAAGAATGCTGGTATTTCTGGGGGGAAAAAAGCTGCCCGTCCGAGCAGAATATCATTGACGTCACGGCTTGCGTAATACAAGAGGGGGCAACAATTACTTCCCCTGCTATCCCAGTTGAATCTGCTCCCGTCCCAGAGGGATGGGAGAGACCGATATAAACTATAAACGGAAGGCATGATGGCCCGTCTTTTGCCCGTCTTTCCAAAGCTTCCCCCTTCTGCGATGGCTTCAGAAGCAAAACGATGCACTGAAGGTCGTCCTCGAGGAAGATCTTCAGCCAGGATCCATTTTTCAAGAGATGTTTCAGCTTCAGGCATGTTAACAAAAACAACGCATTTTAACTAAAACTTAATGCCGTATATCTTTTCCTTTACAGTACGCTACTCTAAAGATTTATTATACAACATCTTAAAATTAACGGAGCTAAAATAAATCTCATACCACATATATTATTCAGAAGAGCAAAATATAATTCAGAACTGTATGGCCTGCAATGGCAGATGCTGTAACCCCCCCTGAAACCTCACTGTCCGTGTTAATGATTAGTCGCAGGGATTTTGATCTTAAATATCCTCTCTCACTCCACTCAAATTGATAAGGTGCTTCCCTCAAGGGCAATGGGTTCCGTTCTCTGCTGCATCCAGAAATCAGTTTCACGGCGTAATTCTCCTGCACAGAAATCAATTAATCAGTCTTTTGCTGAAATTGTTTCCCTCTGTTTCTGTTTTGTGAATTTTGGAGTAAGGCAGGTGGAACGGATACTAGATGGGAAAAAAACGAATTTAATCTTTAATTCAGCAAGGTGAAATGAATATACTGCCACACGTGCATATTTGCTTTGAGATTTTTGTCTTTGAATGGAAAATAAATTTGACAGACACTGCAAATATATTTTACCATCTGCACAATAACCATTAATAATTGGTAATGCAAATACGTTATTAAGAATGTAATGTCAGACTTCCTGTCTCGGATGCACGGGTAGCACCAGCACGAATCATTTCAAATTTGAAGTTTTGAACAGAATCTATGTCCAGTTTCCTGCAGGTGAGGCTTTCGTTCTGAAAAGCCTTGGGGATTGTATGTGATTCTGCCATGAGGCGATCTATCTGTTGGCCTATTGGGATCACCGATGGAGGTGACGATCTAATTCTGCTCACACATGTGACAACCAAAGCCAGGTGAGCACAGGAGGCAGTCTTAATCCGAGCCGGGCTTGTTATGGCAGCTCTGACAAGGTGTGTCCGGTTCCGATGGCGGAGATGCTGTCCACATGAAAGGGCTGTTTTTGATTTGGGTCACGTGACATTCACAGGCAGTCTGGCAACTTATCGTTCAGACAAAAAACAAGCTCCAGGCTGCTTTATTCTCCCACCTTATCTCGTGGGGGCGGTGAATATTGATTTGAAAGTGTGAAAAATGAAACATAAAACCGGGCTACTGTAAAATGCAATTTCCAGACAATGGACTTTTTTATTATTATTGTTGGCTGTAGATTCAATCAGAAGTTTTATATGCTGATGGTATGTAAAGGGAAGATTACCCTGACGGATGCATTTTGCTCAGAAATGACAAGTCGGGTCCTTTGCGTATTAAGAATGCACATTGACCTCTAGGTGGCATGTGGCCGCGGATCCATCAAGGCTGGTCCTGGCTATCCTAGCAGGAGATTTCTTTTGGTGGCGCTTTCCGTTCTGTGCAGACGTGAAGGATATTTTTGTTGTCCGCTTGGTGATTTTCTAAATCAGTTGGATGGCAATAAATATAAAAAAATGTGCTCATTTTTCACATTAGTACTGGTGCTGTCCATGGCGGTGTGTAATAGACGCAGATTGGGAAATAATGGGCTATTGCCACGCATTAAGATGAAATATCAGCAGCGTTTCATTTCTATCTGAATAATACTCTCGGCTTTACGATTGCCTCTGCCTTCAATTAAGCTGCAGTTCACTATGGATTTTACTGATGCCTTGTCTTGATGAAAGTTATTCTATTTTCTCCCAGACCTTGGGAGCTGTGCTCTGGACAAATGTTGCCAAAAACCCTTGGGATTCGCCCTCGGGACTAGCAGAACTTCGGTCAATATTTATTGAATAACGGCCTGTAATGCTTGCAAAAGAGGCAGTTTTAAAGACTTTTATAATAGTCTGACTGGACGTATGTGGGTTCTGGTCCATGTCTGGTCCTGCATGTGCTTCACCTTGCATCATGGGACTGTCTGAGACTGGAGCGCTTCTGAAGCCAAAGGTGTGGGTCCAGGACTCACGCAACCCCTGAATCTGATGGCCACCAGTGCTGCAGTTATCTACCTCATCGGTGGGTCCCAGGACAGCTGCCCATCAGCCTGTCTGTCTGTACCCAGGAGCCGCAGGCCTCTTTATCGGCACGACTCAGGAGTTCAGCCCTGACAGGCGATCAATCCGACCCACTGGCGGACCCCCGCGGCTCGTGTCCGCTGCGCCGACAGGTAGCCTTCCTCGGCTGAACCGTTGTGGACCACCGCGTCGATGGCCGCTGTGAGGGGACTGGGCTCAGCTCCCGAATCCCTGCCTCCATGTTTCTGCGCTTTGCATAATTTAGCTGCATACCAGATTTGCATTCGCTTTGACATTCACTTCAAAGGTTCACCCAACTGTCCAGCCTCATCACTCCTTTATCTCTGCCCAGAATGGAGCATCTGACAGTCTGACTGCGATGCTGTTTTATCTGAACCTCCTTTAGCATCCTATTTTTCACCATTGACTCATAAGCAAACATTTTTTGGGGTGGGGGAAAGGGAGGGGGGAGGGGGGGGTCGTGGAGCTTGGAGGAGTTGAGTGCTTGTGAAT
>JAOVYW010073412.1:0-20072 GCA_025775045.1 Hiodon tergisus
CCCCCCCCCCCCCCCCCCCCCCCCCCCCCCCCCCCCCCCCCCCCCCCCGCATATTACAATATCTCTATACAACACTTCAGGCATGACTTTTTTTAATGACTAGATGCAGAATTTGGAATAATAAGGTCAAAAAATCAAATTAAGGTTTTTTTTTTGTGTTTTTATGCTTGTTATTAAGCTCATCAATAAAAACGTGTATGTACATTTCAGTGTAAAATTAAGTTAAGACTGAAAAATAACAAGTATTCTTGGATCTTGAATCAGTAATCCTATCTCTTTTCCAGTTCACCGATCATGCTAACGTAATACATCTGAAAAGAAAATAATTTGCATTGAGAGTGTGCTGGGGGAGGGGAGCCCTAGTTGAGCAGAAGAGAAGTTAAAGCGAGAGTACAAGGTCTGATCAATTGAGTAAACGTGGGGTCAAGTCTGTCTTTTCCCCACTCGTAAATCCATCCCCTGACATTGTTTATTAATTACTCGTGTATGTATTCAACATATGAATTATACAAGTAAAGTAAATATTTATACGTTCGCTGCACTTATTTAACTACCAAAGCTTGGTATTCCACAGCGGTGTGAATCATAATGTACCTGTTGCTTATTATTAAAAGGAAATTTGTTACTATCTCTGTAAAAAGAGGACTTAAATAAAGGCTAATAAAAGTTCAAAAGCACAGACAATAAAAGATGTAGTTGAAAGGCAGTTGCGCTGCCAGTTTAAGATAAAAACTGCTTCTCCTTCCTTTATTTCCTCCCTGCAATCAGCAGCTGTGTTTCTATATAATTTGACATTTTCAATTACGCTACATTAAATATCAATAATACTGACAAAAACACGAGTTACAACCGGCACACATAGAGTTAATTATTGGGTAAGAACATATCGGTGTTTTCTATTACACAAGCATGCATATCGGCAATATAGACGTAACTGCAGCGCTTTGGCACAATAACCTTCATAAATGTCACTCTTCCCCTTTAAGACATAGCATCTGGCTGCGTTATCAGCTTGCCTTTATTAATCAATTGTTACAGACCGAAAGCACCCGAATGCGTATAGAGAAAATTAGCGTTTACAGTACCTCTTGTCTGAGACTGTAATTTTTGTATTTGTGACTGCAAGACAAACACTCAGAGCCGAAAATTTAAACCCCGAGATCATATTTTTTGGATTAAGTCAGAATGTTTTGCACACTGTTTAACGTGTTGGTGCTAGTTAGTTACACGTCTGTTTAAAATACGCCCAGGCAGATCTAGCTGGTGTCATGAATGCATTATTGTTGAACCTGTCATTTATCACCTCATTCAGCTTTAGTCTGCCAGCATGATGGCTTTTGATCACACTCTTTACCTCCATTTCGTAATTTCCGTCCTATTTTACACAAAGATCATAATCATAAAGGCAAACGCAATAACTTGACGGCGTTATAGTAACTAGACAGGTTGATTTACAAATCAAGTTGCAATTCTCAATATATCGTTAAGAACAGTATAATGAAATCAACAACCAAAACGAACATGTCCAACAAACGCAAAATGCAATCGTTCGAAAACAATTAATCGCAGTATATTTGCATAGACCACGTCGTATGAATGATCAGATAAGAGGTCTCAACACGTACAGTATCCTGCGTCTATCTGGCTTTGCGTCATTACCAACAGAAAGTACAATAGATAAAAACAGGTCGTCGTTCAAAAATACTAAGGCTGCAATATTTAACAAACACTGCTTTGAGATAAGCTGTAATGAAACATGAATATTTGTAATCACCTCTCCATGGCTGACAGTTCTTCCCTGGGGAGTGTCTTCTGGGAGAAAATAAAGTTTGGAGCTCGATAAAAGTTGCTTGTTCGTCCTTTCTTCCCACAACAGCTGGAGCTCTGCTATGCAAATCGGATCCTCTGGTTTACATCTTACAAAGAAAAAGTCGCCAAGTGACAGAATTCTTGGTTTGCCTTCAAGGTGAAATTTAAATGCCTTGTAGAAAATGTAAGGTCCGTGCAAACCACAAGCTGAGCCTACCCACTGCGGAAACGATAAAAGACAATTAATATGACAAATGATAACATTCCGACTCAATAAATAAAAATAAATCATAACTTACAAATCAAACTTACAAAAGGAATTAAAAGATAAAACATTAAAGACAGAACATCAGACTAGGGAATTATTTTTATGTGAAAATTATGTTTAAATGTTTCCAATAATTTAAAGTTTTGAGATTAGTTTTATTGTATTTATTACAGACAATCTTAATAGAAAAATATTTATATGTAAACGTAATGATAGCGCATAGTACAACAAAACTACACGGAATTAAGACATAAATAGAGTAGATAATAATACCTTGAGTGAGTTGGGCTCCATCTCGACGTTCTGAATTGATTAAACTCAACATTCTCTCCAAACTTGTTGGCTTGAATGGATTGCCAACGGTCCTGGAAGAGAACAATATTTTTTTGTATTTAGGCTGTCACGCCGTCAATATGAAATCCATACAGAACCAGTAGGAAAGGTTAGAAATACATACAAATACCATGCAATTTTTGCAGGGAATCTGACATTTAATAACACATCACTGTTTCAAAGATTAATCAGAAAATAAGCATGCTAAATTCGAAATAGTTGTCGGACATTTCTTTTCGGTGAAACTGAGGTCTGAGTACCCTGTTTTAAAATTATAAGAGTTTTGCAACATCAAGTATTTAGTTGTGTGTTGAGCACTGAACATGTTTTAATGTGTCTGAACTTACATATTAATAAAATATTTTATAAATGTTAAGATTTTATTGTATACTGATTAATTGATATTACATGTATCTTACAGGACCTGTGTCTAGAACGTCTATATGTATAATAGAAAGAACATTTCATGCGGCGACTCGGGGGCGCTCTGCTTTTTTTCTTTTTCTTTTTTTTTTGTTTAATGCATGTACTCTAGCTATTTGAGCTTGACTTTGCGTCCTAATATTTGATTTTGGTAAAATATAGTAACGTGTTAAGTACAAAAAATAGAACATATTATTAAATTGTGATAAGAATTTGGCCACTTTAAATATGATTTACAATACATTAATAGCTACAGTGCGGGCGGGGAAGAAAAAGAACACGCAATAAATATACAAGGCAGAGCATCACGAGATATGGAAACAACAGACGACGTCCGATTGTTGCCGTATTATGCTTATGAACATACAGATTAACTAGTGTAGCAGATCGCCAAATGTCAGTATGTATGCTAGACTAGAGCTTGAAGTAAGTTTGTATGGATCATATTGTACGGTTATGTGTGAAACTGTGGCTGTATTTTTAATCAAGTATATAAACTAGCCTCTGGTTAAAAAACGGTAAGACTTGCTAGTAAAGCGCACTGCTTAATAGTAATTGGAAGTTAAAAGCTTTATCGGGTATCGGATTTTATGTATATTTCACAAAGATTTTAGCTTAAGGAATTTTACGCTTTGGTTGGTATCTCGAAACCAAGCCTCAAAAACCGGGAAGCAGGCAGCAAACCGCAACTAACAGAAACAGAAAGCTAGCTAGCTACCTATATCCTATTCACAACAAATATACTATTTTCTCAAGGTGATTCGGTGGAGGCCAAGAAAACGGTGTATTTACAACGCTGAGACTTAATTCAGCGTTCGGTCTGCCTTTGTTTATGATAATCGAGGTTTTTTTTCTCAACCCAAAAGTTACAACATGTTGAAAATATTATGGGATGCACTGCAACATCTATTTTTATGCATTATGCAATGTGTTGTCAAAAGTCACGAGTGGTAGTTGGTGCACTATAAGCTGAATTACGCGTGCATCTTATGAATTTATTAGCTACTGCGAATAGCACTACCCCTTTTTGTCTCTTATCCGATATAAGATCGATGAAAGCGTAATTCTACACCTAGAATGTACAATGTATTCAAATGTTAGGCACAATGCATGCAAATGGGGTTTTATATGGGGATGTTTGTGAGGTAAAGCAAGGTTGCTGGAGAAAGTGACTAATATGTATTCGTTGAGTTGAGCAATATGAGCGCAATGAGAAAATAAAATGGGCAGGGCTTGGAAAGCGTATTCTGTTATGGTGTTCTCGTGATGTAGTCAAAACAAAGATACTTTGAGGGGAATAATTTCCACCAACTAAAATATTGCCTTTGTAAAATTTTACTTATTTGTGTTTAAAAAAGCTTTTTATATGAGTGTAAAATTCACATTAAAGACATCAAGTGGATTTATGTAATATTAATGTTGCAATATTCACTTAAGTTGCCTAAATGAAATAAGTTAGTATTTTATATTTTTATTTTAATATGATAAACTGGTTCTGTTCTATTTTTTCCCTGAGAGTCTGGATCCAGTAATAGTGGTGTCTGCAAACAAGCATAGAGTAACTCATTGAAATTACCTCATAGATGTATGTGCTTTTTGTCAATACTAAATCTAAACAGTAAATGTGTGTCATTTTGTGTATATGTGTGTGTGAACTAGTTTTGCTCTGATATAATCCAGTGATGAAACTCCTTAATTTAAACCAGTGAGAAATTAACAGCATGTCTCTTCATGACATCATCTATCACTTCACATATGTAAAATGTAGGTCATCAGGCAGTGACACTCCAGGGATAAGAATACAGTGCATGCTGAGCAATTATCTACCATAACATTTTATAAGATCAATAGGTTTAATAACACTTTCATAGTAAAAAAAAAAAAAAAAGCCATTTAAACATGTAGTTAAATGCTGTTTGTTTTGGTAATACGTTTTAATGGAAAACAAGAGTGTCTGCTAATATTAAATTTAACATTCATGTTATGATATAAAAAACAATTGTCCCTCAGCAGCTAATTTGACCAATTTGTAGTAGATGGAAATATAACAAAAAGAACAGAAGATTGCTACCTTTTGTGTGACAAGATATTACAGTGATGTATCAGTACAAATCCACAAATACTACCAATACATTTTTACCATTGCACCTGGATAACAACTTTAGACATCAAAGAGTAATACTAAATGATGACATAATTAAAATGATTATTTTGTTTACACATAGGGTGTTTCAGGATCTGCTTTGCACCATGGATCTCTCCTTTTGGTTGACAGTGTGTGTACAGCAGATTGATGGCCCAATCTTTCTTTCTCTAAGCAGCGAGTTGAATTTGCAGTTTGGGGGCTTGTGGAGAAATTGAACTATTCATATTCTTGTTTAGTCAGTGCATACACTTGAGCTTCTGTTCGTGCTTTCACAGTGAACCATAATTTATCCTACTGCTACTGCTGTCATTGTGTTTCTTTCAAAAATATTAGTCAATTTAAGCAAATATGAATACTTTCCATTTTGAATGTAGCTCACACGTGTATTTAATTATAAATTTGTATCGGCTACATTAATTATATTAACAGTACGTCTCTATATTTGTTTCTGTGTCATATACGTGTATTTGTATTCAACACACATAGCATGGTGTGTATTAGAGATGGTCTTTAAGAGATTGTAATGAGTTGGGGTTAGGGTTATCTTATATTTTAGCCACATGTACACAAGACACTAAAAGACATGCTCTTGGGAATGGACAATACTCATGCTGGGTTAAGGTTTACTTTTAAGATTGTAAAACATGTAATTGACTCTGTAATAGGCTACACATTCCCTCAGAAAAAGAAGAAATATAGACTGTACATTTCAGTGGAGGACCTCTACTACCTTGAGTGTCCAGCGAATCAACCATCAACCAACCAAACATCAATCCGTTCTCATGGCCAGTTTTATCTGCTCTCTATTTATGTTTTTCAGATTTTCAGATTAGTATTGGTGTGGTACCTAATGTTATGAAATCTGTGGTAAAGTATGAAGTATATTCTTTATCACATTGACCTAATATTTGTTTTCTTTACAGTTGCCAGGGCCAACACATTAAAGGACAGAGACTTACAAAGAGAGGCTCAAGGTGCAGAGCACAGTAATCAATGCATACAAATGTTAATGTACAGGAATGTGTTGGTCGTTTCTTTTTTAGTGGACTCTCTGAGGAGGATATACAAAGGTCTACTTTGTGTCCTGTGGAGGAGACTGGACCGGTTAAAGTTCAATCAGGAGACAGCCAAGGATGTATATAGCCAGATCATTGACCGGGATGCAGCCATGCAGGCTGAGGAATAAACCAGCCATGAGGATGGAGAACCAACTAAAGCTGCTGTTGAAATAGATTTCTGAACCCCACAACACCCCCTCCGGAACTAGGATTATTGGTGTTGTCAATCATAAACATGGTCAAAGGTATGTTACCACATGAATAACTGATTTGCACCTTTTTTTTGGTATTTAAATTAAAATAAATAACTAAGTGGTGAAATTATATATTTTGTCCTACAAATACAACTCCAAAAATCGCCATCGAATAACTTGATTGTTGCTTGTTCTGTTACACATGCTCTTGTAGTACACCAAGAATTCCATTGCTGAGGATGAATTGGAGCCGGACTTCACAATATATGTGTTGTTCTGATAAACATAAAAATGCTAATCGTCTCTCAGGCTGCTGACTGTCCCTCCAATATTTTCCTATTCGGAATAAATTATATGTCACATAATAATTTAGCCTGCTACAATCTGCAAGATTTTTTCACTGAATAAAACCGTTTGTCCCTATTTTTAGCTATAAGATCAAGATGCCTGGTTAAAAATGATTAGGCTAATTAGAATGATTTTATTGCAGATAAACAATTAAGCCTTGGTTAGGCGTTAATGAATAGAAAACTGTCATTTCTGGACCATTTTAAGGTGTATTTCCTCTCTGTGACATCAAACAATTTCGCTCAGTCTGAGGAGTTGACATCCAAGTTTAGTGGCACCAATACAAAATATTAGCATCAATCCCTATAGAAAGCTTTATGATCCTTTGGGTCTGGTATGGGCATTATTTGAAGCAAACAGATTATGGAATCAGATCATTCTACAGTTGCCTGGTACCGTTAGGCACACCAATGAGGTTTATAGGAACTATTATGAATATTCACAGTATTATGAATTTAGTAAATCAGAGAATATTCTGCTGAGGAAGTCTGCCTGATCTATTGGAAACTATTATGATTTGACTTTTCACAGCAAAATAAATATTTATGTATGTAAGCTTTATTATAATATATAACTAGAAATTATCATTATTCCAGAAAAAAAATCAAAACATTTTTTTATTTTCTATTGTCACCAAAGAAAACAAGAGCAACACTTGAAAAGAACAGTTAGTGACCAGACCGTAACTTCTAAACACCTATAGTTTTAACATGACCGGTCAACCTGTGTAAATCGTCAGAGAAATTAGACAAGGCAGCATAATATCTGGATAAAATTCCACGACAAAATAAGATTACCCTTTAATTATCATGTACTATGTAATAGGATGAGAACTCCAGAATATTATTATTAATTAAATTTTTGGTCCTTATCAAAAACGTAAAAAATTAACCTCAAAACCTGCTAATGAACGAAAAGCGCAAATAAAAATTCATATGCCTCCCACAAGAAACATAAGCAAACATTTTTATTCATTATAAATGACATTTACGATTTAGTGATGTAATTACATATTACTTGTATTGATGAATGCACAAGTACCACATCTTGTCTGTCTGCAGAGATGTATGTCCATTGCAGCCATAAATCTCTCTCTCTCTCTCTCTCTCTCTCTCTCTCTCTATATATATATATATATATATATATATATATATATATATAGCTGAATTCGCTCTCATTTCTCCAGAATCATTCCTGGACAATTCCACAAGGCGTGTCCCATGGCGTTCAAACATTACTCCACCCATAACAAGGGACCCTATGTGCTCTGCATAAACAAACCCCACACCAGCTACACTGCTGACACCGGCAGGATTGATTCATGGACATGGTTCTGCCATATCCTGGTCCTCCCATCAGTGTGGAACAGCAGGAACCAGGATTCATCAGAACAGGCCATGTTTTTCCACTCCTCCATTGTTCGGTGTCTGCGTTCCATAGCCCACTGCAACTGCAGATTCTTGCCGGCAGAACTGGAACTCGGCAAGGTCGGCGGCTGCCAGACCCCATCTGTGAACATGTTACAGTTATGTGTTCCCATATGGATCGTTCACCACCATGGCTGTGCTCCAAGACTAATGATATAAAAAATAATTTACACAATATACCAAACTTTTAAGTGATCCCATTCGTTTAATTATTTTCTATCAAACACCAATTTTTTTAACCAAAATTACCAAACACTTGGTCCTTGTAGTAATATTTTCATCATGAGGGAAAATGGTTTGCAAGTTTTATTCTTAGATTTGTTATATCAACAGAAACAGTTTAAGGATCAAGAATTGGGTGAAAGCGAATGTTTTAAACTCAATAATAGGTTAAAATGCAGGGCTGCTAGCTTTTTTACTTCCAACTGAAAGGTACAGGTCGGTGACGTGATATCAGATTTTCAAACTAGCTGTCCTGCTAAATTTTATATTTACTAATGAGGTTATTTGTTTAGTCACTGTGGAAGATGTTCTTCTAGTGGATATTCACATACTGTGCTCAGATCCCTGTTTTAAGCAGACCCCTTTTGAGGCTTGTTGTGGTTTCCATGAAGTAAATAATGTATACCGGATGTGCCTTGGCTGTAGTGCAATGTATTCAGTGCTAGTTAACATTCTTTCAGCTAACAGCTGGTACTCTTGAGGATGAAACCAAAAGGGATGACGAGTCAGCTGGGTGAAGAACTCCTGTTATACATGCTTTGTCTGTGCATGTTTTTCTTTTCAGGTATATATATATATATATATATACACACACACACACACTAATTATAATGTATTAATAATCGTAATAGGTTTGTACCTGTGGTAATATGAGAATATTATTTCTTGACAAAAAATTGTTGACATTTTTCAGTCTCAGTGGATTACATGTTCTTTACCACACCACTTTTAACATTCCACCTAACAGTTACTGTTACTAACTTCAAAGGCTCAGTGAGGCATTCTGTGGTCAAAGCCTTTAATTATTACTGTTAAACTTATACCATAAAATATACTGCTTTGCAAATACAGTCATGAAAAGCTTTCAAATATTTTAAGATTGTTGATCTATGTCATGCATGATGGAAGTTCTCAATAAAAAAAAATGAACATATGGGTGTATGAATAAGTTATTATTATTATTATTATCCTAGAAAAGCTTAGTAGGGGAGCAAATTGGAAATGTTCCTTCCATTCCACGACTACTCCTGAAAATTTGAAATATAATTTTTACATTATGCTCCAGTGAACCTGTTAGATAAATGAAACCCATAACAATACCCTTAATGCTGCAACTATTGCATTATTAAACTGCATGTAAAAAATAAAATTCATTACTCTAGAAGCTTGCTTAAGAGCTGTGATTAAAAATGCATTATTCAATTTTGTTCTACAACATATGTTTCTGCTGTCACATAGACATGCCTGCTTTTAAATTATGTAAATATTAACATTATCAAACACAACAAGGGGTGAGCCAAACATGGGAAAGAAGGGGGAAATAGACTAAAGGCAGAGCTGCCAACTTAATCTTCAGAGCTCTTCTCAAGTTGGTTTAAAATTTCAAATTCAATTATATTACGCACACATATCATGTTCCGAGCCATTCCTTTTGAAGTTCTACCCTTTGGATAGATTGCCAGTGAAATCAAATATTTCTTGTCGCGACAGAGCCTCAGTTTGTAATATGAACACACACACACACACACACACACACACACACACACACACACACACACACGCACACACACACATATTCACAAAGTGAAAAACTACTGGTTTTGAGAACACCACATTCAAGTCAGAACTCCCTGCTGAAGCCTATGTTAACAAAAAGTGACCTTGAAAATGACCTTCAATTTCACACTGTAATCTTGCATGTCCGTTTAATGTATTGTTGACAACGCGTTCGCATACATTATTTAAATTTGTCCTGTTTTCTTACAATAAATATCTGAAAAAGGCATCAGAAAAAAAGGTTTTAGGAGAGTTGTATTTCTGACTTGATCTCCCCAACTATTGTTTGAAATAAAACCATGTTTATATCAGCATGCCTCTTGTTCACTGGCCAGTAACACCTTGAATCTAGCTACAACCGCTCTTGAGGTCTGACATTTGTTTCAGTCACAGTTAAGTTATTAAGAGAATTTTGCACCACAACGTTATCTTTACCTGCAAAATTGTTTGTAGCAATTAAAGTAAGATTAATATTAGCAAAAACAATAAAACAGCCCACAGAGTGTGAAGCTGTGATTATTGTTAATGGCTAGTTCATTTGCCCTGGGGTCACAAATAGCAGGATGTTTTTGAGAAGTTCCTCGTGTCAGTTGCACTGTGTAGCTGTGTAGCTGTTAGAACAACAAACCCACACAAATTGCAGTTTCACACTTTCAGGGCTGTTATTAGTATGTTATTATTATGACTCATGCAGTATTAAGCTAAGCAATTCAAGCTGCTTCTTCATAGATATGCCTGATTTACATAACATGCTGCTACAGATGGCAAACAATTTGCCAAGAATAATATTTAAGTGAGTCACCTTTTAAAACAAGCCATTCACTGTATTACACTGGTGGTATAATGGTTCAGGTGACAGGTTTTGCAATTCAAAGGTTGCTGGTTCAAGTTCTTTGTCCTTGAGCAAGATACTTAACCTGAACTGCTTTCCCAAGTATCCAGCTGTATGAGTGGATTTATGCAAGTATTGTAGGTCGCTTTGGATAAAGATTGCTAAGCAACTAACCTTGGATTTCCCAATTTGATATAACGTGTGATGTGATTTTTACATTTTAAACATACTAATCAATTAGAATATCAGCTTTCAAGATTATCTCCAAGAACACTGCATTTCAGTCACCATATTTGGATTTTAAATCAAGATTATCTCCAAGAACACTGCATTTCAGTCACCATATTTGGATTTTAAGGTATAAAAGACTAAAATAAACTGTTCAGATTATGATGGGGAAGTAGACAGAGACAAGTCAAACTTGCTCCCTTCACATCCAAATAAGAACCATAAACAGATTAGCTCTGCCCAGTGGCCCTGCAACATAGTACATGAAACGTGTTAAGGTTTGAAACTCATTTGACTAGAATAATTATAGTATAGATGATGGCATCCATTTCTGATTTCTGACACCCAAAAAAACATATACAACATTGCTTCTTGATATAGACCAAATATCAAGAATGAAGACTAAACATGTTTGCAAGCTTATACCTCTGCTTTACCAACTACAGTTCCCTGAATGAAAATAAAGTAATATTGTCTCTACAATATTGACCAAATTCACCAGCAGAGGGAGCTATACGTCAAGGGAAAATATGTGTGCTGTATTTAGTTATGAAAACCTGTTTATATGAATAATCTAAGACCCACGTTTACCCAAGCTATGCCGGAGAGCCACAATTCATAGTGGACATAGAGGAGTTCCAGGGGGCTCAATACATGAGTTCCTATACGGCAGTACAATTCATCACAGCACATATTGCAAAAAAACACAAAATAAAACTTAATGGAAAAACAGACCACAAAAGTGTCCACGCCCAGACTACCATTGGGAGCACAAAAAGTATTGTTTTGTTGAATCTTGTCCAATGGCTGCTCATGAATGACTGTTCTATTACCACAGATTGCAGGCCATTTAATCAGTTTGGGGCTAAAAAAAAAAAAACCGGAGAAAGAAACACAAAATAAAATTTTTTCAGGCTTCTCTTTTTTCTACAGCAAAGCGCATTTACAGTGTTTGGGATTGTTCGAATTCAGGGCAGGGGCAGTCGCTTAGCTTGAATAATGCATCGTTCAACACAACGCCTCAGCTCTTTGTTTTTTCAGTTGCAACGGGTTGCCATAGCGCTGTAGAATTATACGACAGTCTTGTGAGCCTTGGCCCACTTATTGTTAAGAATAAACACGCATAATGAGATTTTATTTAACTTCAATTACAAATCACAAATCTTATTTGTTAAGCATTTCAGAATAGATGTAGAATTTTTTTTTTTATATATTGTATAATTTGTAACTTTTAATCTTTTTAACTAA
Source organism: Hiodon tergisus (assembly GCA_025775045.1). Taxonomy (NCBI): domain Eukaryota; kingdom Metazoa; phylum Chordata; class Actinopteri; order Hiodontiformes; family Hiodontidae; genus Hiodon; species Hiodon tergisus. The sequence continues at coordinate 12,094 of JAOVYW010073412.1, forward strand.
TAATTTTCCTTTGCAGTTTAGTATTTTGAATGGATGGTGCAGAATTTTTCAAAACCATCTTAATGGTTCGTAATGCTCTTAATTACAGTGTCATTAATGTAATCTGAACAAAGCGTAATTAAATCATCCTTAAGAATCAGTCCAGGTTCTTGAGCTATTTGAACTCAGAATGTTACCTTCTGAATCCAAGCAATCTATCACCATGGATTGCTAAAACAACAGCTATCAGGTTGTTCAGTCACAAAAGCCTTATAAGTTCTGATAACCCTGCACTACCTGGGTCTCCAGATGTGCGCCACAAGCTCTATGTAAACACCAGTGCCAGTGCCATGAGAGAGCCTTGCTCCATTGCTGCAATGGACAAAGAGATCGCAGGTGACCCCCAGTTTTAAGTGGAAACAAGCTTGTGTTTTTAAAGCTCAATATCTAGCCACTGATATAATTTCTCATTATCAATATTCAATAATGATGATCCATGAGGAACATCTGCCAATTAAGAATAGACAAAAATGTTAGAGACAAGCTTCTTCAGTTTTTAAAACAGTTGGCAAGCAACAACTACACAAGAACAAGTACGTTAATGATGTCACTGGGAGAGAAAACAATTGCATAAACGGAATGTTTTAGAAGAGCAATAAAACAGTGGCTTTTAAAACTTAATTCAGCACAAGAGGTTTGTTGAAACGCTAATAACAAATGATCAATAATTGAATACTTCACTTACGTTCCCACCATCTAGAGGAAACTGTGGAGTGCATATCCAGTTTATAAATCTGAACAACCGCTATCTGAAGAAGTTAATCAATACAGTATTGTCCCAGCGAACAAATGTGCTGAGATAATCACGTATGTGAGATCTGGAGTTTGAAGAAACTATACAATTGAATCACTTTGGATATCTACGGATGCTTGCTCCCTATTGTCCTTTCAGCATGTGTTACTCATTAGCCTCCAATTTCACGCTGCAAATGGTTAACATGTGCGACTATCAGTTCAAACGCAGCACATACACGTGGAAGATCAGGAGCAACTCCTTTAAAGCAGGTGTTTGACTGTTTTAAAAGAGTTTATATATGGTAACCATTTTCTGTTTGGTAATCTGAGGTAACAATAACAACAGGTTCAAATAAATATTTGTATTATATATTTATATTTATGTTTTAGATGGGAGAGATTATAATTTGATTTAAATTGTATAAATATGAAAAATAGTTATATTCTTATAGGAAATATAATATACAATGATTATTTTCTCAAGAAAAAAGGATTGACCCTCAAAGGATATGCTTTAATCCAAATAAACTTTCTGTTGCAAAAGGAAAAAAAAGTTTGTTGAACTAGTCCAAAACCTTGAGTAACATATTAATTACTGATCTAAATACAACTACAAAAAACTTGGGTGGCATTCTGTGTCTCTTATTTAAATTTTGATGGACATTTGTTTTAAGGGAATAGAGAATTGTTCTGACTTTCTGCAAAAATAGGCTATGGCCTAAAAAAACGTGGCTGGTGAATGAATAAAATATTGTGTATATGTTTTATCTCAATATAGCAGATATTTCCAACCTGGTGTGGTTTCTTTCTTTGTATGATACAATACAAAATATTCTGCAAGGATTTTTCCTAAAAATAATTTTAAAAGCAACGTTTAACCCTTACCCTTTTCTTAGGTTAACGCAATGTTTATGTTTAGTTTTTAGAATTAATTTTAAAAATTTTTTGAAAGGAACAAGTGTAATGGTAGCTAGCAAACTTATCCGTTCTAGCTAGCTTGTCTGTCATTCCTTTTCATTGCAAGATTAACGTTAGCTAGCGCTACATTTTTTGACTGCTGCTTTCCTGTTATGTTAAGTTTAACATAAGGGGGGTGACTCATAAATCCTCTGACAAACTATTAATCATTTAAAGGGTTAAACTGTAAAGTACATTTCCATGAATTTCAAGATTTGAAACAAAGATAAACAAAAGCAACTAGTGATTTCCCTTAAGATTAAAGTGTTAATATGATCCAATTCACCCTTCCATAAAATTGACTTGCAAAGTCTATGTAGTGCTATTTAACCGCAGAGATAAAGTATGTGAACATTATTGCCATTACCTACAGCAAAAAACTAAATTAAAACATTTTTAGATCCAAGAATATCTGTTTAATGTACCATTCCCATTTCTGTTAAATTAAGCTGAAGTCAGGGAACTGAGTGTAGATGTTAGTATGACTATACAGTTTGTGGAGGCCTGAAGTAAATGACAGAACAATGAAAAATGCTTTAGAAAGTGGGATGACTCTAAAGAATCATAGTCCTCAGCTTAAACCCTTGAGTTTCAAAACTGGAATGTGTTACTAACCTCTGGGCAGTGCTTCAGATGGATGCAGACTTTACTCCTATGCCGCTCATTATCTATTTCCAATTACTAAACTTACTGCAAATTTATATTTAAAAAAAATGGATTGACAAAATATTGAATATTTTGATTACTCAATAATAAATATGAATATTTATTAACTCATAAGGTGTTGGACCACCAGAGCGACTGGAGACAGAGACACTGAGGGAAGGTGTACACTTTTTAGTACGCATCTTAATCCACCAAAAACCTGTTAAATACTTAAACAAAAAGACAAACTCTAAACAGCAACAAAAACAGTTTAATGATTTAATAATAAAATACAGTTTTTGTTATAAACACCCGCCCCTACCAGCCATTTCCAGTCTAACCTTCCTCCTTGCGCCAGTGGAACCTTCAGTGGAACCTTCAGTGGAACCACACTCAATAAGTAACTGTTGTCTGCAGACACTCATCCACGTAACACTCTCCAGCTGTTTTACGGACAAGCTGCCTCCTCTTTGAGCCAAAAACTTAAAATTCTGACTCATCAGTCCTGAGCACTAGCTGCCATTGTTCATCTCCTCACTCCTTGTGTTTTTGTGCCTAGGTAAGTCTCTTGGCTTTGTTTCCTCTTTGGAGGAATGTCTTCTTGGCAGCACCTCCACTTCCGACAAGACTTCTCAGGACTGTTGAGTGTACTTGGGATCCAGTAGTTTCTGCGAGTTCACAGCTGATAGCAGTGCTAGACTTCTTCTGTATTTTAATGGTTGACTAAAGTATTTCTGGTTCTCAACCTTGCCCGTTTCATTGTGCTTCTTCAGAAGTGCTTGGACAACAAATCTTGAAACTTCTGTCTGCCGCTAAAATGGGAGAGATTTTGCTGATCCAGGATCTTGTTGCTATGCCCACTCTAGCCATGGTGTAATTGATGATTTGAAAGTTAAACCTTCAGATCCACCAGACCCTCACCTTTTATCTTGGTTGTCCTTCACCCGGTTAAATTCCTTCTACAAACGTTTATGTTTCACTCAATGAGTTTGGTTCAACCCGCTCATTATACCATTGATCATTAGCACCTGTTTGTAATCTTACACCTACAAAGTAATTAAGTTTGGTCAATAAAATAATATTATTTTCTTGAACAAAATACAAAAATACATTTTTGGAAACCTTAAAATTGCTCCTTTCTAATGACACACTAATGCAGAAGACAAAAAATAAACATCTAAGATTACATTTATGTTTAAAAAAAATCTAGTGTGCGTAAGACTTTTGCACAATACTGTACATTCCTGAACTCCCCATAAATGTTGAATAATGTTTACGTCTGGTGATTCGAAAGGTCACGGAAGGTGTTTGACGTCATCCTGGTATTCATGAAAACACTCTTGAAACTGAGTGAAAAGGGGTATTATAGTCCTGGAACACCATGTTGTGTAAAATTACTTCATATTCCTTGACGGTAATTCTACCATGCAGAGTGATTATCAGAACCAATGACTCCTGTGAGATTGCTGTCCACATGATAACAGATCCACCACCATGTTTAACAGTTGGGAACTGGCAGTGTGGGTGGAAGGGTTCCTTTGGCTTCTCCAAAAAAAAAAAACATCCAGATGTTGGAAAAAAACCAAAAGACTACTCATCAGACCATCTTACAATATTCCACTACTCAGAGGTCCAGGTTTTTGTGCATTCAAAACCAGGTTATGCACCAGGTTTCAAAATCTGTTAGACTCTCACACATAACTTAATTAATTTTCGCCTATAGAGGAAAAAACATATGAAATAAATTAGAAAATTGAAAAACGTGTAGAATTATTTTCAATTTCGATTTGGTTACTTCAAAATGTCTTTTTTGTTTGTTTCCATTATTATTGTCCACCACCTATATTTACTACAATAATTATAAAACAAACAGTATAAAACAAAAATAGCCAGAGGATACAATAACAGGGGACCCTCTTGAACATAACTGCAACCGTCCATGTAGCGACATAACTACTATGCCAAATGCTTTAAAAAATGTAGTTGAGCCACACACCTTACACAGCCCTGCGTTGCCTTAGGACATGGCTATTAAAAAGACAAAGAGTTGAGCCCAAAGTAAAGAAGCAATAGGCATGGCTCTCCTTGTTATCCAGGCGTAAAAACACATGACCAATCCTCAAAGATCCATGCAACTGTCACTGAGAGCCTATGTGCCACACAACCCACTGCCCCCGCGACAGATCAGATGAGAAAAGAAGACTTGCTTTCAATACATGGTAAGCACACAGAAACATGAGGGTCCACACTCCCCGCCCTGATGAATACACTTGAGCAGAACACTCACAAGTAACGTTCTTTCATGGCAGCTGTGTGCAAGCTCTTTGCTTTTTTAAATACCACCATTGTGTGGAAAACCAAGTGTGTTTCTCAAACATAGTTCGCGTTACAATGAAGGCTATTATCAATTTATCCAAGCAAATTGTTTTCTTTTTATTTCTGATTCATGGCTTTGGTCAGTTTATTTTCACAAACCACACTTTGCATTACCAGCTCCTTTCACTGTTTGAGAGGTCTTTCTTTATTCAGTCAAAATTATGTAGGCCCTCTTCTTGGCTAGATTAAATCAGGCTGTAGCTCCTGGTGGTATTAGATCTGGTTATCCCCTTTTAAAGAGTCACAGATGTGTTTTTTTCTTCTCTTCAATGAAAAACAAAGCCCGTAAACTAAAACCGCAAGCATTCCATTTTCTGTTACAACTTTAGAACCATGACTGAGTCTTGATGTCGGCAAGCCGACCTCAAAAAGTATTCACGGAAGTGGTGTTTTCTCATACACAACAGCACACAGTATATTTTTAGGTCTTTTGAAGTGCAATAAATATTTACTCTGTTCAGAGTCAGAGAAATGAATTGGCTATGCTTCTTCTGAAGACAGTTAAATGCCAAAGAAAGCGTATAGTAGAAATGCTTGTAGCCATAAATTTCTTATGGGTTTTCTTTGAGTGTTGCTCATTCTGGTGTACTTGACCTCAAATGTCTTATTCTATTAACATAACTTAACCTGAAATATCAGCACCTCATATTTTCTTCTTTTTTCTATATTATGAAGAAAAAATAAGAAAAAAACACCAAAAAGCCAAAGGGGAAACAGTGTATTAAGCTCTCCAACATGAACATTTTACTTATTTTACAAGAGATATCAAAATCATGTAACTGCTTGTGTCTTTGGTCTACTGGAGATGTTTATGACCTGAACTGATACTTTTAAAACATTTCCACAACATTAACATGAAGGACATATGTGAATGCTAAAAACACTTTCAAATAATATTAACCCTCTTGAGCTGTTCCATTTGTATTGTCGGAAAAAAAGGAAATCCCTTTCTACAACTAAACCTGTGACGAGCACCTCAAGATTGCCCTGGAACTGAAATTGCATCCCCTTCTGAGTGTCCTTCCAAAACCCCCCAAATTTTTGTCATCAGCTGATGTAGATTGTGTAAAATAAAATTCTTCTCTTAGGGAAATTCTCTCACTGGACTGTCTCTTCCTGTAATGGACATGTGTTATAGTTAACACAATGGTCTGTCATACCATTAGATAGGTATTTAGATGCATTTAAGATCATGTGTGTTTATAATAATATGTCATTTGACTGATTTGGAATGACATAAATAATAAATCTTTTAAAATCTTTTAAAATCTTTAAATCATTTTATTTTCTGAATACTTAGTGAAAACAGCATAATTTCTAAAAACAAGATATTACTGCCACCTGTTGGAGCATTAAAGAATTTTAATGTTACAAACCAGAAAGATCTTTTGGAGCTATATCAGTGAAAATTGAGTCCATGTAATTTTCCCTAAAAGATAAACAGTTATAATCAGTCCATGACAAAACTCAATTATTGCTGTAATAATGGACTGGTGTCCCAGGATGGGTGTTCCCTGCCTCGCGCCCTACAATGGACTGGTGTCTCGTACTGGGTGTTCCCTGCCTCCTGCCCTGAAAAGCACTACCCTCCAGCCCTCGGTCTGTACCCTGCCTCGGGTCTTTTCTCTGTCCGTCTAGGCTCCTGTGTACCTTGGCCCCAACTTGGATATGGGTAATCTTCATAAAAATGTACATGTAAATAATTGCATCCATTGTGATACCATTACACATTGAATATATGTATACTTGTAAATTTATATGTGGTACAGAACATTAAAGCAACCTTATTTTCCCCTTAAGGAATAAAATATCTGGCAACCATGCTGCTAACTGTTAAATGCTGAAGGGAATTGGCTGAGTATGTGACATACCTTCATGCCATGGTAACCAGCATTGATAAAAGATGCCTCTATTTCTGGCTGGGTGTTGCTGGTGCCTGTGGGGGAAAGCACAGGGGAACATATTGTCATCGGCATGTATTCCAGTGATTCATTGCTTATATCTGAATGTAGAACAGGACAAAATAAACATGTGCCTTGAATGTTTTTTTCAATAGTGGATTGTTAAACCTAAAATATTGCACACTTAATTTCTTAATTAAGCACTCTGTGCTTTCAAAAATTGATAAACTTCTTTAGTAGATCACTCAAATATAAGTAGCATTTTTTGCTTTTATATATTTTCAATATTGATTCTGTATAGATGTGTTTCGCCACCACATTCATAAAGGAAACGGTTCCTTCTGCCACAGCAAACAATTGTAAAAATTAGGTGTTTTAAATGTGATAGAATTTGGAACAAAGACAGGAAAGGTCAGTCTTATTTGATTGGAAGTCCTCCTTGTCTAAAAAAAGAAGGCTTCCCTTGGCTTCCTTCAGATTCCAGTATATTTGTTTTAGATAAGAACACTATCCTGTGTCCTTTAACTTAACATCATTGGACAAAATAATTGTATGTTTAAATACAATAGATGCAGTATTAATGGTTGAAGTTAGATCTTACGATGTAGTTATATTGCAGCACTTGTTTAGCAAGAATGATCGGTGAACAGAATGGGGGAGAAGTAGAAATGTTTTATTAACTATAATGATAATATTTATTCGTTTTATTATGCATTTGTACTATTATAATACCAGGGTGGTCTCGGTTTTATTTTTAGAGTCGTCATAATTCTTCTGAGATCAACATCAGTCTTCTGATCCTTTTCAAAACCAGTACTATTCCAAATCAAAAGCCTCTTGGTAAATCTTTGATGTATTAACCAAAAATCTGTGAAAGTGAAAGATCTTACTTCAAAGCCAAGCAGGCGATTTGGCTGAAAGAGGATTGTATAGATAGAACATCAGCAGCATGAGTCATTTGTGACCCAGTGTCAGTATTATTTCATCCGGGATCTTTGTGGAATACATAAGTGTTCTCAAGGAACGACTCAAGGAGTGGCTCAACCAACCAAAGCAATTGCAAACACATTTGAAAACGATACAAAGTCTCCTCCGCAAGTTTCTTTATTTGTGTAGATATGTGTGTATCATATAATGATTAAGTAAGCAGATTGCCGTGAACCTGTGAATTGCACTTCAAGACTTAATTCTTCCTATTTTGCAGCTGCTTATATTTTAATGCTGCCATTACAGGGTCTTTCCAATTCTGTGAAATGATGAGTGTCCATGAGAGTGTTTTTACTGTGGGCCTCTGCCACTTCCCTGTGGGTTGTCTGTTGCTCTCTG
>JAOVYW010073415.1:9577-20066 GCA_025775045.1 Hiodon tergisus
CAAACTAGTGACATCTGACTCTTTTGAAATACAAAGCAAATAAGTGAGACATTAATGGATTTTGTACCTAATACAACAGCAAAGGATGAGCCAATGTGATATTTAAAGGAGTAAGAGGGAAACTTATTAATGTGGGATCCTGATAGATGGCTCTGACTGCCTGCCAATAATCTGATACAAGATATAAGAGACGTATAGGTCGGCAGACAGCAGCTTCCTTGCATTATGAACCTCGGTGACCGTACATGCCAGTGTTACCTCCAGAGGTGGGACCAAGTCACTGTAGTGAAAGTCACAAGTAAGTCTGAAGTCTTCTCCTCAGAGTCTGAAGTGAAGTCCCAAGCCATGAGAAGCAAGTCTCAAGTCAAGTTACTTTATCCAAGCCAGCTCAAGACAACAAGTCTCAATAGAAAAGCATTGTATGCCAAGTACAGCATTCCTCCAATCAACAGGAGCACAGAAGTTTTCCACTGTTTATTTAATAAGATATAACAATGTGCATACTGCAACGCAGCCAATGAATAATCCCCTTTTGCTCAACAGAACATGAGATACCAAATCAATGTTATAGATATATGATAAATATTGTATTTTGAAAGACGAAGTTGACCTAGCTAATGCTGTCGAGTCTTCGCACTCAACTCCAAATTAAGTCACAACTCATGGACGTTCAAGTCCAAGTCGAGGCTCAAGTATTTTTAATCTCTCAAGTTGTCAGATTCGTAACTCAAGTCGGGATTGAGTCCAAGTCTGGTTACTTCTGATTCTTTCTCTGATTGGTGCATGGTCTCTCTGCTGGGGATATGTGGAGGCTGGCCTATGAACAAAACCCATATTAGCTCTGCTAACGTGCAAATTCTTTGTTATGCGACCCTATGTTAGTTATTCTAACATGGTAGTGCCTTGTCTCTTTCCATACTAATGCGTCTCTCCTGATGGGATGTGTGAATGAAGGCTTGATGCCTCTGCAGAGGAAAGTTTATTTTTTTCAATCTCCCACTCAGAAAAGCATTATGATTAAAACAGTTCCTAGTTTTTTCAGTTCCCACGTATCAGCGGATTGATGGTTTCCGCTCGCTCATACATCTTTTACATAATAAGTCATGTCCTCTTTATGTGCTGCATGTCTAAACAGCTGCAACTTCTAATAAATTAACCTCAGGGTTTCTGATTTAGGATTAAGAAATACTTCAGCGGAGACTTTGGTGCTGCAAACATTTCCGTTGGAAAAAAAAAATTAAATGGAACCCTTTTTACCAGTGTCAGTGAAAACAAAATCTTGCTTTTCTGTTTTAGGAACAAGGAATTCTTGCCAGTCTCTAAACCATTCATTTCTCTTACACACATAGGGCTTGTACCTGTCCTAGGATCATAAGGAGCTGTTATAAAATGATTTTCCTGGAGGCTCAGAAAACAGAAAGGCATGGTCACATGGAATGTGTTCCGGGTTCTGATTTAAAAGACCGTCGGTGACGTAAGTGCGCGTTGAGGGTGTTCAGCTAGATTTTTTACTTATTTACATCACGTGAAATCTGTTATTTCCGATAAGATACCGGCCTCCCCACTACTGGCCTTGGAAATGTGAGACAGGGAGAAGCGTTACATCCCTGCGTGTCTCTGATGTGGCACAGCCAATGTTGCAAAAGCCCACACCTGACACTATTACTAAACCTAAGGCCAACATTGACACTACTACTAAACATAGTGAATGTTTTTTTTATTTATAGAAATGAGATAAAACCATGGACAGATAGGAAGAGACAGGTACAGGGTTGAACTTGAAGGCACAAGGCTGGATCCCTGTGTTCCCTGCAATGATGGTGAAAACTAGACTAAACTGGTAAAACTGCTGTGATGCAACTCAAATCAGCCATCAGCTGGAGTACCTGATCATCTCAGAGCATACTCAACTCACTTGTCTCTGACCAGCTTTTATGTTATGGGACTCTACAAAAACAGTTTCTTCTCTACACTAGCATTGAAAATATAAAAAGTCTGCACATGCCATATGGATGTATTGAATTCAGTGCGAAAGATATACATGTGCAGACCTCTGAAGTAGGACACATGTGGCTTCACTTAACACCCTTCGGGAGACTGCAAGGAAAGCCGAACCATAGTGACAGGTTAAGGCAACAAGGGCTCTGTACATTACAAGGCTTCTGTCACACCGTTCCGTGTCAGATTCCCCTAGCGTAGCAATTTTAGTGGAAATTCCTCTCCCAGACGTTTCCTGCTGCAATAACAAGAAGTCACTGGGGAATGAGCTCGACCATGAGGCATACCATGACAAAGATGCCTTTTTAAAATGTGTTACAGCAGTCTACTTATTTTACCTACTTACTATATTGGTTTTAGAATGAACAATATCCTGTGGGGATAATTTAGCTCAATAGGTTATTGAATGCTATATTACAGCTGCTAATCCAAGGAGCTCTTAAAATACGGTATCCCGTTAATGCTTCTAATGTGTGGAAACTCCTGCCCACATGGGCATCACTGCACTGTCACATCAGCATACATTGGAATGCTGTGTACTTGACAGCCATCCTCTGGTCCCGATTCTGCATATATTGAGTTGTCTCTCTCCAGATGGTTTTAGAGTAAAAGTAGCAAATAATCACTATCTTCCTGGCAGTATTTTGGCGCCAGAGACCAGTGGCAGTTCTCTGGCGTGGATGGCTTAGGGAGAGATTAAAGGTGCCCCACTGTGGGCTATTTAACGTATGAGATCTCTGTGGAAGATCCTACTTCTGGTTAGGGAGCCCCAAACGAGTCACAGAGATTGGATCATTTGCCTCAGCGTCTCCGCTCTCAGCAGCGGGAGCGAAGGAGGCTTATGGTCTGGAATAATTCATAGTTCCGTTTCAGTTTTGTGCTGTGCCTGTGGTAAACTGCGCTTATGTCAAAACGGCACTTTGCCTTTGGCTCCAGCCCAGGCTTCTGCTGACTTCGCAGCCCAGAAGGGCTGACTGTCTAACGGTGAGGATGCCTGCTCCTTCCATATGGCCAGCGTGCTTTCAGCAATGCCACAAACGTATTGCTCTTGGTACTAGTATCAGTTTTTGTTGTGACAAAGTGATAAGAGGTCATACTGTCTGGTATTATCAGAAGGGTTACGTGAATAATACAATTCTGAGAAAAGTCACAAAAACATTTTTTGTATGGTTTTAATCGTTACACCCACATCAGAGCAATAACAGTGGCTACATCTAGGCTTCAAAGTAATGATTTAATACGGCATTCTGGATTTTGTTTGAGTCTTATGGTTTCAGTAGAGCATTAGAAGACCTTATGAAGTGGCGCAAAAAGCTAAATGTGTAATCTTTTCCACATGAGAGGCTGAATGAGACTAAAACATTCAAACCAAGTGGTGGGATCACAGGCCTGCTCTTGGATGTCAGGCTGTCATTCTTAGGACTGTGAAACCCAAGGACCAATGGGAGGTGGGGGGGCTGTCCTGTAAGAATAAGCCCTTGTAATCTTGGGGGAACATCCCCTTGTGCTTGGCGTGTCGGATCTTAATGGTTTTCCTCCCTCGCCTTAAGAAACACATTCCCCAGTTGATTCCACTACATATCAACTTCACGGTTCTTCCTGCTCAGCTTGGATCATTACTTTTTTCTGTTTTATTTTCTGTCGCGTTATAAGATCACAGTTAATCATCCATTTATTTTGTGAATGCTACGGTTCTCTCATTGAAGTCTGACACTGCATGTATTTATGAAAGAGAAGTAAATTTAATAGGCTGTGCTCATGATTATTTCTCCTTCATCGACCTCATAACAACCTGAACGGTTTTCAGGATTGAGGGCAGGCTATAGTCTTAAAATATTTCCATGTCTCTTATCTTGGTCTGGCTGTAGCATCAAGCAACTTACAAGAGGCTTTCATCCAGAGTGACTTAGATAGCGTGCAATATTATGCTTATTTAACGATTTTTATCGAAACCATTTTGCCTAAGTACCTTGTGGATGCAACAGCAGTCTACTGGAACAATAAACTGGAACATTGCAGTCAAAAGTCCAGCCATCTTTAACAATAAATATATATTTTTCTGCTTAATGGGCTGAAGTGGAACTAAGACACTGTAGCTCATTCTGTAGCTACCAAGATTGGTGCAGTGTCGGTGATAGCCTAGTAGCATAAGTACCTACAATATTAACAGACTCCAGCACGGATGTTTCACCCTTGAGAAAGGTATTCTGTAAATTTCTGTAAATACTCAGCTGCACGAGTTAGTATAATGAAAAGTTGTGAGTAGCTGTTAATAGGAGTTAGCATCTTCGTAGGGCTATTCAGTGCGTCTGCATAAGATTAACCGAGTTGCAAACAGCACTTTTCATCATGCTTTTGTGTAATGGTCCATCTGACACGCAGCCACGAGACCTGCCCTTGGGGAGAGTCCAGTCATTTCGTATCGTTTAATAACAGGGTAACTTCATAGGTATGAGAGTTATAGACAGTAGCTTTACTGAGTGGAAGAGGGACGAGTTCTGCAACAATTGTGAAAAGCAACAATGCCTCGTCATAATGGTCTGACAGTCTTGCAGAAACGTTCCAGTGTTATTTACATTCCTCTTTACATATTTACGTTTTATGTTGCATCAACGTAGTCACTGCCGTGTATAGAGGTTCAGCATGTTACCGAATGACAGTTTATTGGTGTATTTCTTTCTTTGTATGTTAACGATTGTTATGGTGATATTCTACTGTCACACTTACCTATTTCATAAATTGTTTCTCGCATTCAAAACAAAAACATTACACTTTACTATACTTACCTCTCGCTGTAGAGGATTAAGCTCGTATATTGTGCAGGATGGATCCCAGACAGCCTCGTCATTTTAAAGCCTTGTTCATGTCACGATGCTTAGGACCACAGACAGAATACTCAGTCCAGAGGTAGAAAAGGCTTTTGAGGTACATTTAGCCTTATCTTTCTCTACTTTCCACTGGTAAAGTCGCAGCAGCCTTACAATGAAATATTAAAGCATCCCCATTGTATGGGGAATAATAGTCTTTAGATGCCACTACAAGGACAGCAGCGTAGCTGTTAATCATTTCTTATTGTGTTTCAACTGTCATTGCTGTTGAGTTAATTGTAAGCTACTACCAGTGTTTGCTCCTGTTTGATTTGATTATAGTGCTTGGAAAACATAATTACAGAATAATTCAGGAAAGCCTATTCTCCACTATGCCCGGGACTATTCAGCTTAGCGTATCAATTGCTGCTGTGTTTTTGTATGGAAAGCAGGTATGTCACCTGTCGGCTTAGTGAAATTAGTGCTCTTAATCGTAGTATAATGTACGGGAGTGGATCACACTGTTGGCATGTGTTATAGTGGAGCAGGAACTCAGGGGATATTCAGACAGTGTTGGGTAGGTTTAGAATACTAACATGTTGAAAATCCGTTTTATCCACATAATTATTCAGCAGGTCTCCTCTGGTGAATGGCAGAGCTCGGACCTAACGCAATGGGTATCCCCAGTGCGACAGAAGCTTGCCACTCCTGTTTTTTCTCCAGCTGAGAGGCTTAGTAGGCAATTCAGCACCAGTGAGTAATAACACTGAGTTAGATTAGAGCGGCTGTGCCTTGGAAATTGTGCACTATGGGGGAAAAAGATTATAGAGCTGTCTGTGGCTTTCGTAGTAAGACCTGCAGTACGTGAATGGAACATGCATCGGAAAACGTCAGTCTCCAAAGTCAAGGGCAGGTACAGCATCTCAGTGACTCCATACAAAAAGACAGTTCTCAGTCACATGTTGATCACACATTTGTCTGTGCAAAACACTACTGATGTAAGGGATGGATGCGCCTGTGTGACCTACGTGTGTTGGCACACCGGACCCCTGGCAGGGGAATGGTACCGGGGTTCCTTAACAGCCACCTAACAAGTGAAGGGTTTTGCTTGTTGAAATAAAGTTTAAAGTCCGCAGCTCAGGGATCCATTCAAACTCACCTTCTGCAGTGAAGTCATCTGAACGTTGCTAAAGTGTTAATTTATGTAATTGCAATGTACTCCTTTTAGTTGGTGATTTCAAGTAGCGAGCAATCAAATATTAAACTAATTCATGGATAAATACACTCTTAAGCCAAATTCCCCCACCCCACTTCCCTAATTCCCATCATTCCCCCTTAGTCATTTTCAAATGCACTTTAATTATCCAGGAGTCAGTGCTTCTGAGGTGGCATAATTTAAACAGAGTAATTACTACAGTTTATTTGAAGGACCGGACTCTTCAACAATGTTGCTTTTTAAGTTGAGTGATAATAATCTGTGAGACCAAATGTTGTGTTTAGGTTGCATAAACTGGTAAATCCTCTTTCAAAAAATGAATGAATGAATAATTCTGTTTATTGACGCGTTTATTTATTTATTTATTTATTTTCATTTCTATTACACTGTGAGCCTGAGATTGTGTCTAAAAGTGGGGGGATTTAGTGGTTTCTGTGAAAAAGAAAAAAACAGCCAGGATGGAGAACATTTTTTCCCTGATTGCTAGATAAGGCTCACTTTGTCATAGTGGACCTGTAAAAGGAGCTGCACTATTTGAAGCTGCACTTCGGTTAGTTTTTGCTTTGGTGCATCCGCACCATGTGACAGAATAACTCGCCCAAAACAAAGAACCCAGCAGCTCCCTTGAGTTTTTGCCTCCACGCTTCCAAGCCTTCAAGCCCCCGAGTTTCCGGCTCTGCGCGAGAGTCACCCCAGCGTTTCAAGTTCTCCCCAGCGTGTCTGGTCTGGTTCGGCTGTGCCCGAACGTGAAGGGGGCTACTGTCACAGTTTGCCTTCACTCTTTGTTTTCAGTTACAACTTCTAGCACTTGTCAACCATTTGTTCAATTACCATTCCACAGACCCATGTGTAGTTGTTTGCTCTCCTCTGTTCCCATTGGCACTGCACATCCCCATTGGTTTTCTGTTTTTCTTTTCAAACCCTGCATTTTGTCTGTTCTAGAACTTGGTTAATTAAAATCATGATTATTATTTGAAGCTGCGTTTGGGTTCGTTTTTGCTTTGGTGCATACGCAACACATGACAACATGTATATCTGTAGGTAAGTCAAATGCCTTTAAAAAACAAATCTGATAAGGTTAGCCATGTTTTAAAGTCGGTGTTTCGTTGGCCAGTAAGCAGTATTTTGTCTTTGACCTTCCCCTGACAATTGTGGGATGCATTAGAGGAAGACGGGTCTGTGTGGGTCCTGTGTTATGCGAATGCAACGGAAATGACATTCTATTGCTTTGAAAATTTAAAAATATGTATACTGCTGCTGGGGAAACCCCCACTTGTTATGTTTGAAATAATTACAATTTATTTACTATTTATTGATTGTAAAAATGTATTAATTTTGAATCCATGTGATGCAGAACCATCAGGACCTACATGATATCTTAGTCAGCCACCCTACGATGTGTGAGACCAGGGGAACTAGACTTGCATAAACTGCCCAGCCCCTTTCACCTCTGAAAGGAGGAGCCATCAGGTTTGTGACTGAGGTTTTTCTTTCCACCGGGCCTGTTTTCATCAGGACCCTTGAAATTGATGTTTCGAGGGCTGGAACTGATTAGAGTGGGGCTGTCACCAGGGCTTCACCCAAAAAAAGCGCATGGCGGGCTTGATCGCTTCCGTTTAAGCGCGGTGGACGGAAAACGGCGGCTTGTTGATTTGCGGCGACCTTTGGGAAATAAATTCACCGAGAACGTGGCTGGACTGGGGCGGTTTGCCATCAGGGAGGGCGGGGGGGGGGGGTGCTTTGGACTGGCACGTAAACCTTCTGGCACACAAGGAAAACAAATGCAGAGATTATCTATTTTTGAGAGCTTTCTCAGCAATCAGAAAATGACGACAAGTTTGGTTAGTTGCCATGTTTTCTTAATGGTCTCCAGGAAAGACAGTGTAATTCCTCTGCACCATGCAGGGCCACCTTATAAGGGTCTGTGTAAGCAGTGCTGTCGTTGACAGATTCTGCTGTGCTGCCCTCCCAAATAAGGCAGGTGGCAGGCAGTGTGAGCGTACGTCAAAGACGCTGCGGCGCACAATGTCTCCGAGCGGCAAGGCAGTGCAGGCCCAGGTGACTAAGCGCAAGATTGAGGTCACACCTCTTGCTTTTTTGGCCTCTCTGATATCTCCTTTATAGCTACCACGTTAACGTTTTTGGGCAGACAAATCCTCAACCCTTAAATTAGCTAAGGAACATTTGTAAACGATTATTGCAATAACCCAAAATAATTTTCCTCAAACCAGATATCTCTCAGTATAATTACATCCCAACATATGGCTATGGTAACATGTCTGACATGGCTTGATAAAGGCAGGTGGATGGGGTCGCAGACCTCTTGCACTGTATTGTGTTTCCTGTGCTGATCGAAAGCTTGGCTTGCTTGGCCTACTTTTCCAGATGTTAGGACGCCGGGGAGTATCAGCTTTAAAGGAAATGATAGATGGTATAACTTCTACAATTTGATGGCATCAAGAGACTCACCTTTCCCGAGCAGGTAACTCGAGCCACGCGTTGTGCTAATTAGCACCGGTCGGCATGCTCCTGGAGATGCTACGGGTGCCCGGTAAGCTCCGCAGACACCAAACATTCACCCGATCGAGCTTTTCATGGAACCGGTCCTGATCCTCTCAGACACATAAACATGCTTTGTCTCTGATTAATTTGAGTGTAATCTGTGCGTGGCAGCGGCATCTGTGATAGTGGCAAAGACTGTAGAGCAAAGACTCTAGCCGGATGGGGGGGGGGGGGGCTTTCAATTTTTCCTGACCGTCTTCCTATCAATTGTTTATTAATGAATTGAGTTGTTCTGGTGTTTACTGAGGACAGTTATCTCATGTGTCCTGTTTGATGGTTTGGTTCAGGTTCGGTTCCCTAAATCTCTGTATCTCAAGCTCTTTGGGGGGACCTTTTAGAGAATCACTCTTCCACAGGGGTGGGGACTTCCAGCTGCTGGTGCCTCAGGAAGAGGCTTAGCAGTTGGTTGAGGCATGGTGACGCTGCATGACGCTTGATCCCATCCGGCGGTGATGGAGCCAAGGATAAGCGTCTTAGTGACGCGGGTAGCTTTTGCCTAGCTTGTTACATTTTTATTTCAGTTTCTATTTAATTTCTTTTGATCTGATGTTTGGCTTTCTTTAATTTCGGTGCAATCATTAATTATTCAGTGTTGAGGTCAACATAAAGACAAAAAAACTATTGGCTATTTATTGCAACTAATTGTCTCAATGGAACAATATGGCAAGAAACGTCCATGAGGCAACTGCCTGGGTCAATGCTAAACAAAGACTAGGGCCTGAGTGGGTGACTTCATCAGTGTCACCGCCCCCCTCTACACGGGTCGCCCCTTTCCAGCTGAGCATCAGAGTTGTGCAGCCCAGGGCCGTGCTATTAAATTCTCTTCCTCAGATGTTCTGGGGTTAAGGCAGGCAACCAAGGGAATTCTCTCATACGTCAGTCATTTGAGAAGAGTGCTGGTGGGACTCTCTGACTCCTTTTTTTGTCTGTCACAAGCCCCTGGACGGAAGTCTGGAGCACATGAGTTGATCAAGAGAAAGGCCCTCTGAAAAAAAGATTCTTGCTTTAATTTGATATTTACCATCCTTGAACCCTTTATGTTGATGGAATTCAATTTTAAATCCGCTAAGCCTTTCGAGCAGATAGCGATCCCTGCTGTGGTGTGGATTCTGGTGCATGCTCTGGGTATGTGCTGCGCAGTCTCCTCTCTCTTGAAGGGAGCCAACGAAACAGATGGGAGGTAGTCCTCCTCTAGGAATCAGATTATTCCATTTAGGGGCATAGCCTAAGAGCCGCTGCCTTGGGCTCTCCCCCTCCACCACACCACGTGTGCCATGGAAGTTCGATTCAGCGGTCCCTGACTCTCTGAGCACTGATATTCGACTGGATGCTCTAGTGCAGCCCCTGCACTGTGCTCCTCAGTCTCTTGCCAACACCTGCAACACCGCAGTCTATCACAGCATGCCTCACAGAACATTATATCATATATTTTGCTTAGCTAGCGGCCATTTATCAAAAATGAATTACATTGCTTGCGGTTTTACAGCTGGATGTTTACCGAAGCAGTTGAGCCTAATTGCATTGCTCAAGTTATACGACAGGAATGCACCTCCTGGGACATAAACCCACAACCTTCCGACCACAACCCCCATGCTTAAATCACTACTCCACAGAAGTGTTTGTCTGTCACCACCCACTCTAACTGCTGACGGGTGAATAGTCTAATCAGCAGGTTGACTTGATAGGGCCTCTGGCCGATGTCATTGTCATGTACCACAGCTCAAGCTGGAGATGGCAGCTCAGACCTTGCTTACAGCAATGGCTGCAGACAAAATTTCAGGTATGTTATGCAAATTAGGCAATTACAAACAGTGATTAGAGTCGTCGTAGCACCGTCGCCGTGGGCTTGTGATTTGGAGCTTTGATTAATACTGAGTCGCTTGGGTAGGGGGGGGGGGGGGGGGTC
>JAOVYW010073417.1:0-11422 GCA_025775045.1 Hiodon tergisus
CACCCCCCTTCTCTCTCCCCCCCTCTCGCTCTCTCACGCTGTCTTTCGCTAGACTTTTATGGCGATGTGGATTGAAGTGGTGCGGATACGCCGTACGGCTAACAGGATGCATCCAAACTGCATCCAACACAAACACATCTCTTATGTTTGGCAGGGAGTGTGAGCAGCATAACCTACTACAGTCATTGGTCAGAGTGGATTACTGCCTAATGTGTACGCTGTTTGAGATCAGAGAGCAGTCGCCGGAGAGAGCAGTCGCCGGAGAGAGTAGTCACTGGAGAGAGCAACCTCTCTGCGGTTTTTTTCCTTCTTGGTTTTTGGTGCAAAATTCCACAGGAAGAACTTCACACTTGATCCACATGTCATCAGACTTTTCTAATTATTTTCATGTTCCTTTCAGACTGACAGGCTGAGTCTTACAATCCAACTACCT
Source organism: Hiodon tergisus (assembly GCA_025775045.1). NCBI lineage: Eukaryota > Metazoa > Chordata > Actinopteri > Hiodontiformes > Hiodontidae > Hiodon > Hiodon tergisus. The sequence continues at coordinate 434 of JAOVYW010073417.1, forward strand.
GTGCATTAAAAAGAGCATTTGCCATATAGACATATATGCTCTGAGAGATTCATAATTTTAATGATGATTTAATTTATCACGTCGTTTTGAGTGTGACGCGTTGACAATAACAACTTAACACCAAAAGACAGTGGCATTGTTTCACTGTTTGCATCCTGGCAGGTCCATACATATAACTTGGTGTTATGAAACCCAATTTGAAATGGATCAATTGGTGCCAACAATGTTCACCTAATAGGATGACACTCAATCGAATATACTACGACAAGCGGTCAAGGCCCGACTGAAAATTGTTACATAAACGCTCTGACCTTTTTAGTCCAGTGAGAGCAATGCACCCTGTCTCTGGGCATGAACAGAGAGTATGAAAGACAGGCAGAGCCTAATTGAGATTGGGTGCTTGGCCTCCCTTCATCGTAGATGGGGCGGGTTTTTACCCTGTGTGTACCGCCGCCTTTCTGACCTTTGAACTGCGACCTTGCCGGTGTCAGCCACACGCCAGGGGAACTGAATTGTGGCCTGGAGCAAAGCGAAACCCCCAAAACTTTAATTGGACATGTTGTGAGTCTCAGGATTGACTGTCAGTCTGATGAGCGTACTGGGAGGGGCTGGCTAATGTTGCGGCACGCTCAGGTGAGTTTAACAAGTTAATCTTATTTTATTTTTTTCCCTTTCCTTGTACCCGATCTCCGTGCAGGGGCTGCTGGTCGCTTGCTTTCATTCGCTACGCGCTTGCTGTCGCCCCCGACAACCCTGTAAAAACAATTACAACTACAAACATTGACTCGTAGTCATCTCTTACAGTCGTTCATCATACCCCTTTCCCAACTCGAGCAGTGAGTTATTTTCCTCCAGTAAATCTCCAGCAGAATATCTCAAACAGTTATTTTTGTTTCGGTGGACTTTTTTATGTATTAATTATAGATAGATATTTAAATCAGGGCATACGTCTTTTCTCTCACTGTGTATAATTGTACGTGTTCACAGTTAAATTACCAAAGAGAGCAGTGCGGCCATAGTTCGATCGTCCTCTGTGTTATATGTGGTATATGTTTCCCTGTGCAGAAATGTACCACAGCCGCTACGTGACCGATGTGTGTAAATATCCCTGTAAATTAGTCACAAATGAAGTGGAACAAAGAAAATGAGCGGCGTTAAGTACAGATTTGATGCAGTCAAAACAAAAGAGTGTATCTCTGAAACACGGATAGACTTTTAAAGCCGGAGCGCTCACCGGGTTTGCGCTGTGAGTGGTGCATTGAGGAGAAGCGCACAATTCCGCGGGTCTCTCCCGGAGACGGTCGGGGCAGGTGTCCACGATACTGCCTGCGCGCCTGCTGACAATCCTCACCTGTTTGGCTCGTTGCTTCTCCTCGGAGCAGTTCCCCTACAATGCCATCTGTTTCGCCGTCGATTGTAAACATGTTCTGGATGCCAGCGGGAGTACCCTGCAGAAGGCTGATTCTCGTTGCGTTGTGTGGGGAATAACAGGCCAGCAGCCAGTGGTGCTTAGGTGTTTATGAAGCGGATGGAAGCTGTTTGAGTAAAAGAGTTACAAACAACCCTGCAAACATGCTACAATACCTAAACAGCATGTGCAACAAATAATATAATACATGCATTCAATTATATGCATGTGTTAAATTATACGCATGCATTCAATTATACGCATGCATTCAACTATATGCATGCATTCAACTATACGCATGTGTTAAATTATACGCATGCATTCAATTATACGCATGCGTTAAATTATATGCATGTGTCAAATTATACGCATGCATTCAATTATATGCATGCGTTGAATTATATGCATGCGTTAAATTATACGCGTGTGTTAAATTATACACATGTATTAAATTATACGACGCCAAGCAGATTTTGCTGTGCTGTCGCACACTGCAGAATAATGATTGGGGTTATTTTCATAAATTTTCTCTAACTGCCTACCAAATTTGGGGTCTCGGTGTACGAGAGCCAAGACTGGCACACAGGACCAAACTTTGTGCCCCTTGCGTTTGCCTGAGCTTCAACAAAGGAAATGAAGGCTCCTTGTGAGAGAATCAGAGAGTTTTTTTATACCCCTCCAGCAAGTCCTGAAAGGAAAAAAAGAGAAGTAATGTTTTGGGCTAAATTGACTTAATTTTGAATTAACATATTGGAGAGATTAATATATTGTGGGTTGAGGAAGAACCTAATTCCACGCCGATGTATTAACTATTAGGAAGTACTCTGGCTTCTGTATAAAACCCTCGTTTCAATGTGCCAGTTTTGCCACACGGCTGCAAAAACTTGAACTCTCCGCCTGCCAGCCCTTCCTCCGACCCCAGAACATGCAACAGCAGCCAAATCGCTTCTTTGGAGACCGGTCCGTGCGTAGGTCCTGGCACGGTCAGCACAAAAGAGAAGACAATGGTGGAACGCAGCGATTACCCGTCTGCTCCCTGGCCGCCGTGGTCTGATTACCTGGCGGACGTCACACTCGAGAGATGGTCCAGTTGGCGGCAGCGACGGTGGGCCCCATTTGTAAACGAGGAAGACTTGGAGGCAGGGCAATATTAATTACAGTCGGGACCTCATTAGACCGGAGCAGGCAGCTTTGCAGAAAGGAAAGGCTTCAAGTTTTTATCACAGCGGTATTGTGGGAGGGGTGGCCATATGTCTGTCTGTCTAACTGTGGGAGGAAATAGTTGCGTTTCTCTGGGAAATTTGACAGAAGACTTATTATTAAATGCTACTTTTAGCTAGTTAAAAATAGTGATGCTGTGAAACACGCAGAGAAAAGTTCTGTAAAACGTGTTTCGTGTTTTTTAAGCTTGTTGAGTAAATTGTTAAAGTCATAGTTAAAGATGAAACATTGACAAGAGTACCTTGGCATTGCATGGGAAAAGTATGCAGCGGCTCTCTTGAGGTAAGGACAGAATTAGATAAGCCTTGACGCTCTTCTGCCCTTTGTAAGTCCATAGAAACTTGCCTTCTGGGAGTAGAAGAACATCCCTAAAAAACATATTGTCTGGTCATACTGTAGTCATACTGTCATTCATTTTTATTTCATAAAAGAAAGTGGCCAATACAGTATCGACTACTAAAGTATAACAGTAATCTTTAAGTAACACAGTAAAAAAAAAGAGATATAGTAACTTGTTCGTTACTGAATATGCACGTACTAGAGATGCAATATCCAAGTCGAGACTTTGAAAGCATTGCCAGGGTGTTGCCAACATGTCTCTGATGCATTGCCAGGGTGTTGCCAACACATTTCTGATGCATTGCCAGGGTGTTGCCGACATGTGTCTGATGCATTGCCAGGGTGTTGCCGACATGTGTCTGATGCATTGTCAGGGTGTTGCCGACATGTCTCTGATGCATTGCCAGGGTGTTGCCAACGTGTTTCTGATGCATTGCCAGGGTGTTGCCGACATGTGTCTGATGCATTGCCAGGGTGTTGCCGACATGTCTCTGATGCATTGCCAGGGTGTTGCCAATTCTTATAACATATATTCACATAACATCTAAAGTTTCGGTCAACTGTGAAAACTTTAAAATGGTCTAACAAATTAGTTTACAGTAAATGTTTTTGTATGCAGTAATTGTTTAAGTGGAGTTTTAATAACGTGTTTATCAATGTAATTTTTGTAAATGAAAGAAAGTAAGAGAGATTATCTTCTGAGATTTATGTTGTTCTAGGGTATGGAGAATTCATTGTAAACATGAAATGAGATTTTTTTTATAGCACGCCAACAGTCAAAAGCATTTCTGACTTGTTGCAATACATTTTAATGTGACATACATTACTGCATTTCCAACATGATATTTTTCAACATCAATAGTTAGTTTATTATTTTTAGCATTAATAGTAGGGTTACTTAAACAGTATAATAAGCTGTAAACCAATCTGTATGATATGTTAATAACAGAACTTTCTGTGACATGACTATATCCTGTTTGAGGATTAATGCAGCTTCCTTTAATGTACACATGAATGTTGATTCCCCATCTGATAATCTTTATTTACTGGCATCCAATTTAGGTTTTTTACTGCAAATGAGATCTGCGTTTGTTTCAGTGATGCCAGAAATGTGTATGAAGCAATTTTTTTGCTGCAAAAACAGAAGCGGAAATTTCCACCATTGCCCTCTGTCTGGCCACTCAGTTTGCCCACACCCTCCTGTGCGAATGCGTCTTGGCGATTCACGGGGGCCTTCCGAGGTCACCTCAGGCTTGAAATGTGCATCGCGTGGAGACAAACATCCTTGACAAACATCCTGGAGTTTCTCCTTGTTCTCACACGCCTGAGAGGTGGCAGACTTTGTTAAAAAATACTTTTGATTGGGCTCTGGAATTCCCCCTAGTTCGTGTTTTTGCTCTGCTCTGTGTCCTTGATCTCAAACTCTGTGTGGAGGTGCCGACAGAATGCAGAGGACTGCTCACAAACTGCGACCGTAGAAGGTTTAACTTTAAATATGTAGTTAGCAGCCATCGACTTGCTACTGGATTTGTTGTCTCTGTGTTCTGCTGTAGCTTTAGGGAGGGAGCTGTTCTTCAACAGTCGTTTAATTAGCCAAGGTGCCCTCCAAAAAGATCAAAAGCAAGTTTCAAAGTGACACGATTTGACAAAGGACAGATTTCAAAGGCGTATTCCGGAATTTCCTGAGTAAGGCGAAATGGATGGAATGTGTCCCAGCATTCCGACCGAAATCGAGTTGAAAGATGTGGGGGAGGAATCGATCGAGACTTCAGACGGTTCGGGTGCCAAGTCCCGTAATGTTACTCGGATGTATTCGTGGGGTGAAACTTTGAACCTTAGGTGACGTATTGATTTTGTTCCGTTTCTGGATAGAAATACAAGACTCTGTCCGAGCAGAATTTTTCACTTCAAGGCGTCAACGCCAGCGAATCGATACTGAAAAATGAAGATGGGATTTGACATTTGACTTCAATGCGCTGTGCTAGTAATGGTGTGCTGCAGATTGCACAGGTTGCTAGTACCAAGAAAGCGAAGAAACTGAATGTTATTGTGTAGCCTGCTAAAGCCTTCTGGGGTTGCTCAGGCTTGCCCTGCGGCAGAAACAGCTCTGCTTCAGTGTGGTTTTGTCACTCCTCGATGAAGTGGGGAATGCATTGCTATAGATTGATATGAGCGACATGCTGAGTTGTATGTACGGGACGTTTAGTTATATTTTTATTTTGTAAATAGTTTGCAGTGCACTCACACCGGCAGGATTTGCAGAGAATAATTGTCAGTAGCCTGATTCAAATACCTGAAGTGTCCTATTTATTATTATTATTATTATCATTATTATAGGCCTGAAAAATGTATCTTTGAAGGTCCCCAAAGAAGTCTTATTGGATCTCTCATTAGGTAATTAGGGATTGTTGTGCCTGAAGGTATTTCAGGTTGAACAGCGTTTGCAGGCTTGCAATTTAGTTGTTCAGCTCTAAGAAGCTGACACTGTGTTCAGGCCCTGTCTAAGCTTGCCCCAGTAGAATGGTCATGAGACAAGAGAACATATGGGTATGAGTGTTTGGGAGGGGGGGGGGTCACAGAAAGATGGGTATGAGTGTTCTGTGTGTGTGTGTGTGTGTGTGTGTGGAGAGTCACAGACAGATGGGTATGAGTGCTCTGTGTGTGTGTGTGTGTGTGTGTGTGTGTGTGTGTGTGTGTGTGTGTGGAGAGTCACAGACAGATGGGTATCCAGTGACTTGGAAAGAGTGGGCCAGTTGGGATGAGCACGGCAGACTGCCCAGGCCTCTCGTGTGAGAGCCGCTCAGCGCGGGCCGCTGCACTGACCCCCCCCCGGGCCACACAGGCTGCAGTACAGTGTGTGTGTGTGTCTCTGTGTGTCTGTGTCTGTCTCTGCGTGTCTGTGTCTGTCTCTGTGTGCCTTTGTCTGTGTCTGTCTCAGTGTCTGTGTATCTTTGTTTGTGTGTGTGTGTGTGTCTGTCTGTCTCTGTGTGTCTTTGTTTGTGTCTGTGTGTCTGTGTGTCTTTGTTTGTGTGTGTGTGTGTGTGTGTGTGTGTCTGTGTGTCTTTGTTTGTGTGTGTGTGTCTGTGTCTGTCTCTGTGTGTCTGTGTCTGTCTCTGTGTGTCTTTGTTTGTGTCTGTCTCTGTGTGCCTTTGTTTGTGTCTGTGTCTGTCTCTGTGTCTGTGTGTCTTTGTTTGTGTCTGTGTGTCTGTGTGTGTGTGTGTGTCTGTGTCTGTCTCTGTGTGTCTTTGTTTGTGTCTGTGTCTGTGTATCTTTGTTTGTGTGTATGTGTGTGTCTGTGTGTCTTTGTATCTTTGTTTGTGTGTGTCTGTGTCTGTGTCTGTGTCTGTGTGTCTTTGTTTGTGTCTGTGTCTGTGTGTCTTTGTGTCTGTGTCTGTGTGTCTTTGTTTGTGTCTGTGTCTGTGTCTGTGTCCTTGTCTTTATCAGCGTGTGTGTGTGTGTCTCTCTCTATGTGTCTTTGTGCGTGTCTGTGTATAAGCATGTGTGTGTGTGTCCGTGTTCATGTGCTCAATGGACTGAGTGTGCACATGAGGCTTAATGGTGGTTTGAGAGAGAGAGAGAGAGAGAGAGAGAGAGAGAGAGAGAGAGAGAGAGAGACATTAAAATTGCATTGTTGCTATAGGCATCACTGCTATGGGATATAGGCACAGCTGCTATAGGCATTTCTGTCTGATTTCTCTGTTTGATGAATGGCTCGGGTCTGCTCACTCACACCTTTATCTCCACATTATCAGTCAGAGCACCTTTGCCACGTTGTTTTTACACAGGCGCCAACCCCTGGTGTTACCCGAAGGGCTTTGCTGGAAAATCACACAGGAACAAAACTGAAAGTCTCGACTTAATAAATAAGGTGTTCTCTGTGTAGTTCTTTCTAGTAGGCCCTGATCTTACCCTGCCTGCCCCAGGTTTCACACACTCGGTTTTAAGCCCAGAGACCTCACTGTTAATACTGAAGCCCAGGGACCTTAATGTGAATGTTGAAGCCCAGGGACCTCCCTGTTAATGTTGAAGCCCAGGGATCTCCCTGTTAATGTTGAAGCCCAGGGACCTCCCTGTTAATGCTGAAGCCCTCTTCTGACTCTTTTAAGAACTAGGGTTATATAATGATGGCCCTAATTGAATCATTCCTCAGAGTACCGAGGTTGACGGCTCTTTAAAGAGAGACGGAAAATCTCATGAATGGGGATACGTAGAAGATCTATCAAATTTAGAGAAGACTAAAGATGGGTAATCAAAGGGGTATGGAAATCTTATTTTGGGTTAGTGAGGACATCTATGTCATAATTGCTAGAAAATTGTGCTAAGAAATATAATTTTCTCTCTGGTTTCACGCCTACGTTACAAACTTATTAGGCACAGAGTGCATTATAAAAGGGAGGACTGGAATTAGAAATGACCTGTAAGCATATATTTTTATATTATTCGCTGTGTCGAGATCTATGGGCCAGTGTTGGGAAGAGTCTTTGCTCCATCCAGGACAAAACTGAACAACTGCTCTTTGGAGTAATAATACTTGTTTTTCCCTCCAATTTGTAAACCACTAAATGTAGGCATCTCATTGCCTTTGGTAAAAGCGCCGCCCTGCTTTTGAAACCGGCTTAACGGAGAACTATTGTAGGGAGAGTAGGTGTTAATGATCTCTCACCTTGCTATCGTGAGTAAGGTGTCGCTCCACTCATACAGCGTGACAACACCTGGTAATGACGAGTGAGTAATGACCACACCCAGTGTGAGCAGGGCCAGATGTGAACTCCATTTTCTACCCTGTCGACGGGGCGGTGTGAAAAGCTTCCTCGAACCTGAATACATTGCGATAATTTCATTTCGCGATAATGGCATTGTGATCGTCACGCCATCCCCCCAATTGTGAACGAGATTCAGGGGAAATTGAGACTCGCTTTGACGGGTGCGGAGCGAAAGGTTGGTAAAAAAAAAAATGTCGCCTCGTCTGCCCATTTGGCCACGTAAAGGAACCCACTCGGGTTTTCAGATGCCCCGGGAGCTGCCCAGAAAAGCTGCAATTAAACTTGTGCATCTCTGAGAATCCCTGATTTTCTGTGCACCTCGTCAAAACACAGATGTCAGCACAGATGAAGCCTGAAAATTGACTTGTTGAACTGCTACTTGTTCCATGCCCTGTAAGTGCTACCAAAAATGTGAGCGTTACGCTGCTAATATACTTTAAAATAATCCCGGTTGCCAATCCAACACGAGCAGGTAGGATTTCAAGGTGGACAGAGTGTAGTTGAGATACCAGGGCTCACGCCTCATTAGTGCAGGGCAGGCAGTGGATCTTATTCAGTTAGCGCGCACTCTGCACATATTCACGACCCGTAACAAGGACTACGACCTCCTCTTTAAAACATATTAAACGCTTTATTTCCGGTCGGCCTGTAATGAGTAGGAATACTAGCCACGGAAATCATTTGTTCTGGGGAAAGGTTTTTTTCCGTCCTCCCGGTGACTTGGAACGCTGTAGCGATGTGCAGACAGGCGCGGCAAGCGAGGGTGGTTGATGGGTAGGGTACGTCTGTCAGGCTTATTAGCTTTGCTGTTCGGTTCATCCGCGCAATGCATTCTAACGTCAGTAGCTTTTGGTTTCCCAAATTATCTAAACATGTATTAGGAAGGATTTATGTATTAAATCAGATAAGTAAACAGAGGCGACCTCTTAGACGGAGAAATGATTAATAGCATGAAAAAATGTCCGCAGGGTCCTAATCGTTTAATGCCAGCAACAATGTGTGTTTGGAGGTCCCATCAAGATATGAACGTTTTGTAATTACCGACTGCATTACCAACAGCGTTGCGATCAGCCCACCGAGAAGGAATAAAAGGCGTTTTCAACAATAAGACACAACAGTGTTGAATTAATTTAGTTGAGATGGGGTAAATGGTACATTAATGCTACCAGTATAATCTATCAGGGCTGCTGCCACAGATTATTATTATATATAATTAATTTTAATAGCAGCAACAATGCTGCTGTTTATGCTGCAAAAGTGACCCAAGACAGATATGAACCCAGCCCTTCTCACACTTCTTGTTAGTGTTTTTAGAATTAGTATTATGTTTTGTAAAAATAAGACAATAGATGGTGCAGAAATGTCTTCGAAAGGTGAGAGACACTTAATTATTAAAGGTTTACCATTCTTAAGGTAATAAGGAATTTACCGTTTTTGTAGCGTAACTTGTGGCATTTGGTGTAGAGCCATGCGGTTTGGTGCTGATTGTAATCAGTGATGTTAATTTAAGAATACTGCCTGCTGAGTCCTTCTCTGCCTGTTTGTTCATGAACCATTTGTGGCAGATAATCACATATCTTAAATAAATGCTAGTTGGAGTTTAAAGAAACATGGTGTAATTAATATTTGTCCCTGTAGAACTGAATCTGTGGTTTTTTTCAGTCCTCATTTGTTCGAATGCATCTCGGTTCGTCGCTACAACTCCCAGCCCCACACGCAGGGAGTGTGAGGAATTAGGACTAGGCCAAGACTTGTCGCCTTCAAACCGCCCGTCTCTTTTCCACACTGCAACGCTGCACAGCCCTGCATGCGCCCAGGAAGGGACGTCAGCGTAAAACTGAGACAAGCCCTGCCTATTTAACCCACCCCAGCTGCAGTCTGCACACTCGGATGCAAATCATTCTATAAATTAAGGTATTCATTTATTTCCCACTCATCCAGTACGGGGTCGCAATGCACGAGAGCACCGGGTTTGTGGCAGGGTACACCCAGGACATTCCAGCGCAGGGCAGTATACACGCAAAGACACACGCACAGCCAAATTGGTGTTGCCAAACTTCCAAGTCGCTGTGTGTTGAAACGGAAGAAAGTGTTTTGACGTTGCGCAACTGTCAAATGTTGCATATCAATGTCTTAGAGTATGTACTGCCCTGGTGGCTATAATTCTTTGTATTTGTGCAGTGCCTGCTTGCTTAACACATTTAGGGACCCTTGTATGACAAGAGAGTACAGGTGAGGTGTCTTCTTTTAGTGAGAAGCCACACACCCTTGTTTAAGCGTGCCACCCTGGTATCTTTAGCAGGAATCGTCTTCAAACGGTTCACCCCCCCTCCGACACTGGCCCTCTTTTCTCAGAGAGTGTAGAGGGGGGCAGGAGTAGGACCCGGCTCCCTGTGGACATTTAGCTCCATTGCTGTTCCCAGTGCAGAAGCCTGCGGGCTTTCACCCCGAATCACAGCGGAGGACGATATCTAAAAACGCAAACAAAACTTACGCTGCTCCAATTGGCGCTAGAGAAATAGACTCCGGGTGCTTGTTTAATAAAGTGTGTGTCTACATTGGCTCTTCCTTTCTGCATTGCAGGCTGTTTGTTGTTTTGATTTCCGTTGGGTCTGTTTGGTCTCAAGGCGGTTTCGCTTTTTATCGGACTCTTCTGTCGACAGCAGATCTCGCTCTCGGCCTTGTTGTCTTTCAGGGTGCAGAACACAAAGTTCTGAAAGAGCTGCTCAACAAGGTTGGATTCCAGCATGCATGTGTGTGTGAGAGAGCGAGAGAGCGAGAGAGCGAGAGAGAGAGAGAGAGAGCGAGCAAGAGTGAGGGGGGGTAGAGAGAGAGAGTGAGAGAATAATTAGATGCAGCCCTTACCACACTAACTGAAAAGACTGGACCAAAATACAATACAAATGTATTTTTCCTGGTAGTTGTGACGAGCGATTGCCTACTCCTGGGTGGAGTGGCACAAATAAGATAGTTATAAATGCTCAATACCTTTTAGGCCAAATGCGAGGACACATGTATTATTTAGAAAACACAAAAACATCAAGCCTTTAAATAAGTGAGTCTGAAGAATTACTTCTACTGTTGTGCTTTAATACAGAACAGCAATCGCTTTAAAAGCAAATGAGATCCTGCTGTGGATCCTGGCTGTCTGATCTCACTGGTGAAGCTAATTCAGTGGAAGTACTGGTTGGGTTATCATTATCCCTGTTCTGACCTTAACCAGTCTGATCTCACTGGTGAAGCTAATTCAGTGGAAGT
>JAOVYW010073418.1:0-11918 GCA_025775045.1 Hiodon tergisus
CCACTGGTTTTCAGGGGAGAGGAGTTCCTCACCATCATTGACCCTGAGACACGCTCAGTGAACACATTGACCACCACTGGTTTTCAGGGGAGAGGAGTTCCTCACCATCATTGACCCGGTAGCACAGGTTGCACTTCCATCGGCGCTGATCCAGGAAGGTCACAAACGGGTTGATGTAGGTCCGGCAGGAGCGACACCGGACGATGGTGCTAGAGGTAACCACAGGCAGCTGCTGTGAAAACAAATGACACACACATTTTTATCACATTAAAATACATGTAGAGGCGGTCCCGTGATGTGACCATTAAAACATACCACAACGTGCACGTTATTATACACAATGCCATCTCAGAACAGGGAAAATGGAACTGCCTTTGCCAGGCAGCTAACCAGGCCTGCTGTGAGTGGCAAGTCCACTGCGCGGTTTAAATGAGTTCATTTGCGTCTACCGGGGGCCTTACCGACAGGTCTTTGAAGGGGTGCAGAAGTAATCCGAGAGGAAGTTTCGCTTTGTTTAACAGAGACTGCGTCTGTGGGATGTTGGCAAGCGTACTACGGAAGACCCTGTGCAGCGAGAGAGAAAAAAAACACAACAAAAATACATCACTCGCACATTTAAGGCCGGTTTAACGGTAGTATTCTGCGCTTCAGGTTAAGCCAAGAACTTAGCTGTAGGAGCCGAAACGCCGAGTGAAGAGAAAAAAAAAAAAAAACTACGGCCAGGATGATGCCCCGCGATGAACGCCAGAGCCTGGAATTCCCCCTGTACCTCTCTGACAGGTGTTCTGCTGGACACAACTTTGATTCAGGAGCCATAACTGCAAAAACACAGACAAGCTAGGACAAACGGAATGGGAATCAAAGAGACTAACTTAGCCCCTGATAGGAGAAATCGTTCCATTTCCCCCATCGTATCTTAAAACCGAAAATACATTTCTGGCCTCCGGCCCGCCCTACAGATCTCTCAACGACCTGACCGGGTCCTTCCCGTGGAACATCCATGGACCAGGTCAGTGGAGCAACATGAACACTCTGAACAGACAACGAATAACCGCTTGCACAGAGCGAAGGAACTGAAAGCGGCTGCCACGTTTAGAGCGCACGACCAAATCAACACCAAAGAGCCCGACGAGAATTAATCCAACCGCTAGAGCCAGAACACTCGTACGGAGACAGGAACCAGACACCTTCATCCAGGATGCACAACGGGGAAAAAAAACAAAACTGTACTGTATACAGTACCAGGGCTAAATACAAGGGCTATTCATTGAGCTTCCGAAGATTAGCCAGTGCAGCCTGAAGACAAAGTTTAGATTCTATAAAAGCTGAATAAATCCTTTTATTCAGAAATCCAACGTTGGCAATAGCGAGGGAGGATGTGAAAGTCTCGTCGACCTTTCTCACGACGGCCGCTTCAGAGAACTGCAGACCCAACAAATTCACAAACAAAACGGGCAGAAAGCAGAGCCAGAGGGGCCCCCGGGGGGTGGATCGGAGGGGCCCCTGTAGTTCAAGGAGAGAGGGCCAGTTGTTTCGCTCTACGTTACTCCACAATGTCACGCAAATGTCCGATTTCTCACCCAGGAACCAGGGGTACGATAAACCGTGACAAGCACCGTATTACTTGTTAGCGTAGCAGCTATTAATTCGGCGACATATTTTAACGCAGCCCTTGCAAGCCCTATACTTTCTCAAGAGTATTTGTATTAAAGCAGCATTGCCCAATTTAAAACTATCAAAGAGCAATACTAGCCTGCGGGCAATTCATGCTTTATAGTGTCAACCCAATTCAGAATGAAGCCATTTGGAACGATCGCTGTAATGATTGCCCAAGGTGAAACGGCCCGATAAAACGGCTTTGTCCCACCAGCACTCAACCGGGCCCACAGACGAGTTTGGGGAAACGGCGCCGGACTCACTCTGGGCTGCAGTTCAGCTTCTGCAGGTCCTGGGGCAAGCAGGGCGTGGGGGCCTGGACGGGCCCCTGGGGCAGGAGGTTGCGCTCCTGCAGGAGGTTCACCACTCTCAGGGCCTCAGGGGTGTGCGACTGCAGGCTCAGCCCAGCCATGGAGGGGCTTAGCTGGGTCTGGCCTGCCAGGGGCTGCCAAGGAAACACCGTTAGAAAAGCACAGCGGATTCGGTCAGCTACATAATAAACTGGTAGCCTTCAATGGGGGAATAATGGAGTGGCGCGTGCGGGGGTCGCCGGGAGAGGCGACCCGGGCGTACCTGCTGATAAGGCTGGTGTGCTGAACTGTAAGGCGGTTTGGGAGGCTGCATTGGGGACGCGTTTGGGGGCGCCCCTGCATTTTGGTAGCCGGGTGGAAGAGAGGGATACGATTGGCCCGTGGGCCTGCCCGTCATCCCAGGCTGAGGTGGTACTGGAGCAGCTAGAATTAAAGGGGGAGGAGCCCATCAGGCACCAGCGAATCACACAGGGAGCCTTCAACATTGCGATGCGTTGATCAAACACAAGTCAATTAGGGAGACTTACGCATGCCTTTAGCACCTGCCTCCAAATGATCGTAGGTGTTGGGAATTCGTGAGCCTTCACCAGGGGCGGGGGTACGGCCGACTCCTTATACAGGGTAGGAGAAAAAAAAACGACCTTTTATAGAAATCCCTGAACAAATCGAACTTCATTGTAGGGACCAAAGACAGAGAATGTAAGTGGGTCAGAGGGAGGGGAAAAAAAAAAAAAAGGGGGTGACGTTCTAGCGGAATTAAACACATTCCAGCCTTCCTCTGCTTAAGATTTCCCCACATCTTCCGGGCTCGCCGCGCTGGAGCGCTCGTTTGAAGCCCGGCAGGAGGCAGAGATATGGGACGGGACGCGGGAGGTGAGGAGACTCAGCGATGATGTCACACCTGGGCGCTCAGTGCCGCGCTCCCCGTCCTCGTCATCAGAAGGAGACGACAAGGGACAGTCATCCAGAATTGAACTACTACCTACGTTCCCACACTGAGCAGCTTGCGTGGAAAGAGCAAGAAACGGGGAAAATCAGGAAGGCGCGTTTTATCTGCAGTCAGAACCGGAAAAGGTCCCACAGTATAGCAGACGCATTGATACAGAAGGAACACGCTCGCCGCTGTATCAATATTACAGCCGGAAGCAGCCAATTACTGTGGTCAAACGTAATTACTCTTACCCTCGTGCTTGGGAGGAGGGTGGGGGAGAGGGGAGGCGTTTGCCCCTGGACCTGTAGGGGGCGCGGCGGGTCCTGATGCCGGCGGGGGGGCGTAGGTGGATCTGCTGGGCGGGTAGGGTTGTGGGCACATCGGGTTCAGCGGTTGAGGGGCGGAGCCTGCCGAGTGACAACCATTGCAGGTGAGCCGCTACGCCCTTTGTGGCCAACACAATCACTTAATCCCAAAACTAGGGTGTGTAGCCGCAGCCAAGGAAGAGTAACAGGATATCCAGAAGGTGAACAAGAAGAAATAAAGCCAAAACGTTGTGCTTTTTGCTATTTAGTTTCTTAGCAGACCCGTTTAGAAAAAGCTCCTTACACAGCTTACCGTTTCTGCGTTCACACAGCTGGATGTTTTAGTGAAGCAATTCAGGTTAAGTACCTTGCTCAAGGTGACGCCCCCTTCTATAAAATAGTCAGCCAATTAGATTTCTTAATGAAAACGAAGCATAGCCAGGCGTTTTTCTATTGGTCGAGAACCAAGAGCTTGTTTTCATCAACGTGACTGGCCATTTAAATGTGAAACCCAACATTAAAATAACCATTGCTCAAGAGCCAATCCCAACCAAGAGAGAGTCAGTTTGGGTGCGAGAGAGAGAGAGAGAGCGAGCAGCACACTGAGAACTGATAAGGGATTCACAACCATGTCTGAGTCAACATTAAATCGGGCGTTAATGACAAGATGTGTCCTGACGACTTTTTATAAAGCGCCCTATCCTACAAGGCCTTTGACTGTTGAACATGGCACTGGCGAAACCACTGCGATCGTTTCAAGGAGCCGACAGGAACCCGGTCACATCGGGTCGAGGCGAGGCGAGGCTAGCTAGACCGTAACCGGAATCCAGCGTTTCCATTGGCCCCCAGCACCCGACCCACCCACGAGCGCGTTTACTTCCCGCGAGTGCTGCCAAACTGGCCCTTTAAGTGCGAGGAGAGGGCAACGGTCACTTCCAACGTCAGCCGGTTCAGATAACGCTCTCGGCGAAGCGGGGATCTTCAGCCCGTGCCGATTGAGAGAACCCACGGAACCACGGCAGGAGAGGAGGAGTGGCGGCACCTTACCGGAGTACGCGTAGCTGTTGTCCGAGACGGGAGGCGCAGGCGGTCCGGGGGAGGGGGAGCCAGCGTGAGGGCCAGGCGGCGGCGCCACGCCGTATCCCGGCGGGGAATGCTGGTTTGGCGTGGAGCGGGACAGCGAGGGCACGTGGTTTCCGGCCGGGGCGACAGACGGCGCCCCCTTCGGGGGAGGCATCCCGTACTGCCAGGGAGGTTGTGGGGGGTTCTGGGAGCCGGGGTAGAAGGTGTTGACGGACTCCGGCGGGGGCGTGGAGTTCTGCTGCGGGGGCCCCACGGGGGGCCGGGCTAACGCCGACTGTCCCGGGCCCTGGTAGGAGCCGGCCAGGGGGCCAGCCTGGAAAGGCCCGGAGTTGTAGAGTCCGGGGGGGCCGGAGGGAAGAGGAGCCTTGCCCCGCATCTGGCGCGAATACGGGGGCTGCAGCAGCACAGCGTTCTGCGATGGACCTGGTGGGGGGGGGTCAGACCACAGTGAGAGTCCTGAGTCGCAGCGAGGGCTGGTGGGGAACACACATCACATCACTTACCACCGGAGCATTTACAAACCATCACACGCCATGCATTTGGAGCAGTCTTTACACGACCGGATGTGGAAACACGCAAATCTTATAATGTTCTAATTTATTAGCGGGATTTACACGGGCAGAGACTACTAGATCTAGGTAAAATGGTTAATCTATATTCAGGCAGAGCCCCATGAAGAAACAATCTAAGGGCTGACAGCAATCAGATTAGATTGCGTATAATCCCTTCACCTGGATTTAAAGCATGAGGAATATTAACTCACACTCACACAAGGCAAAGGAAAGGCCCCTCCTCACAGCTAAGGGTCGCTTTTGCCACGCAGGGAAGCTAGACCTCCTCTCCCACTTTCAGACCCAAGAACGCCAACAGAAAGAGAACCACTGAATTCCCCGGACACATGAACACGGCCATTCGGAACGACAGGTGAACGCCTGCCAATTGCAGTCAGAGGTCATCTCGACTTTACGGTCACCGTGGTGACGGTTACCTTGGACGAGAGGCAAAGCGCCGAGATCAGGAGACGACCCCTTTCCCCCAGCTACAACCAACGAAACCCCTGTGCTTCCGAGCGAGGAGGAAAATCTCCTGAACGAACCGCCTGGCCGCGGACGGCGGTCGGAGACGGAAGGCCCCATTCAGAGGAAAGCCCTCCAATCAGAACGAGCCTGAGCCTACTTAACAGCTCAGCCAGCCCTTTGTTTTAACGAGATCGGACACACCGGTACCGGGGAGTGGCGCACAGCAACTAAGCTGCCAAACGTCTCACTAAAAGCGAGGAGGAGATGGAACTGAGAAAGCACGAAGGATAGCGCCCAGCGTCCGCACATTTAGGCAGACGCACCTGCTCCGTTATGGCCAACGCAGGGCAAGGCGGTAACAGGAGATCAGACAGTCAGCCTATTTCTCTGAAGCGTGGCCAGTGTTAAAAAAAACAAACCAACAGCATGGCTTTGGAGGAATAACGTTAGAAAAATTAACCGAAATGCAACAAAAATAGTGAGCTCACTAGAAAGCCTCAAGGTCTGTTCAACACGAATGAAAATGTAACTTGGCCCGCCACAAATGGGAAGTTGTCCCTTAATATTAGAACGTCACTAACAAAAAGTTTCTATTTTAGCTGTCAGAAGAGAAAGGAAACCTGTGTGTGCATAAAACAACTAACTCACTAGCACTATAAAAAAAAACAACTGAAAATTAGGTGGCATCAGAGGAGGTCTGATACTGCCTGAAACACACAAAGGCCCATATATTAAGACACAGATGATCGGAAGTTCAAAGATCGATCTAGGTACAAAGGTTATGCTTCATATTCGCAGAGATGAGGGGGAGGGGCACAAGTCGAAACAATTAATTCATCAGAATACAGCAGGTCGTACTAAGGACGATGCCACCGTGCAAACATAAAACAAAAAATGCTTAAAAAATACAAAATATTCATACACCAAGAACGGACACGGGATGAAAATGCACTACTGTAGCATATCTTTTCCAAATCGCAAATAAATAAAAGTTAAACACAACGAATTGCAAGTAACTGATAGTCAGTTATAAGTGTGTTTTAGTGTCCGGGGGGGGGCTTTCGCACAGACAGAATGTATACAACGTGAAATGAAGGTAAAACAGTGTCAAATAGCTCGATGGCGTAGTAATCGCTTGGGATCAAAAGATCGGCCATGCACCTGTCAGGTTAACCTAAGCGGAAAGTGAAACCCACTTCCCTGAAAGTCAATTCCAAACGCATCTTATTTACTCGCGCGGCTCACAGACAGGGTCCCAAACAATTAAATAAGTAAAGGGTTTATTCTACGACAAACTAGCCAACACAATGTGAGCGCCTAACAAGTGAAATGAGCTATTCCTGCCATATCGTTCCTAGCGTATTAACGACCATACTTAGGTATCTAAACAGTACTTGACAAAGACGTGGAAATAAAACTCTTTTCCCAACAAACCTTTTCAACGAGTGGCGCGTCCCTTTCGGAAAGTTTTACCTGCCAGTAGCGCGCTACTTGAAGTTAACAGTCACGAGGCCTGAATTAAATTTAGAGTTGCCGTCGTGGCCGACAATACGACTCCGTAGACGGTTAAGTGGTTAAGGAAATGATATGCGGGTCCAAACCCAAGGAGAGTAACTGGTGTCACACCCTTTCAAAACGTAATCCAAGTTTCCTTGGTATATATCCACCACGACAATGAATTAAACACGGGCGTCTAAACACACATCAACTCTAATATGTTGACTTTAAAATTATAATATCATACGAATCATACCATTTACATTCCGCAAGGGTTCGACTGAGCAACATACACCTGATGTCCGTTACCTTCGAAAACTAAATATGCTTAGCAAGCAAACTCTGCTTATTTTCCCCTTTACAGAAATGTTTTAACAACGTCCCGTCACAACATCAACTAATCTTCATGGATAACCCAAAGGAACTAATTATATATATATATATATATAGCTAAGATACTGGTTTGCATAATTTAGCAACACGTAACTGTGCGTAGATAAGTTAGATGGCTCCCTAGCTGGCCAACGATACACATGGAATTTAAAACTTAAGTTCAGTAACCGTCGTGAACTGAAATAAAATCTTAAAAAGCTACAGCAATTTGATTAATGTTCTCACCGTTCGCATAAGGCTGTCCTCCAGATCCATTCTGAGAGTTGTACCCGGTTGACATCTTGAAAATCGACACCGGATCAGAATCAAATTTAGAGCTATCTCGATAATGAACAATACTTCTTCAGACCAGGCCGTGACAACGTTTGACGGACAAATCTGCCTACTAACTCAGACGTCTGTTATCGTTAGCCAACCAGCTAAAACAGTACCATGATTTGGCCCTTTCCCAGTCTTTCTGGGGTGCAGGCCTTACTAAAAGTGAACGTTTAATCCTTCTCCGTTCTTACACAGGAAGTTGAGGCCTCCGTCACTAAACGAAGGAACCCTTCTCACACATGCGCATTTGGTACACGTGGCATTTCCTGTGTAAGTCCGGTTTCAGATGTAGAAGAAACATCAGAAAATACAATTGCATTTTTGGGACCGGATTTAGATAAAAATATTAAAAGGTTGTAATAGTCGCGATAATATTTTTGTTATAAATACATAAATCAAAGAATTAAAAATAAAATACCCATGCGAGGAAACTGTTTTTAAATAACAGTTTGATTTTTGTTTGGGTTTTTGTTTATTTTTCGATTTCATAAATATTCCATAACACATGATAAATAGACACATATGATGTTGAATTGACGCACAGTATAATATATTTCTTATACACTAGAATAGATTTAAATGATGTTGCACACGATAAATACATTTAAAAAAATGTTTTGTTGATGTTTCCTTTCCGGAGAGATTACTGCGAATCTCGTACAGGAAGCGGTTGTATCGTCCGGATCTGGGAGCAGTCAAGCGGCCATTGCTGTGTGTCGTGGCTCTGAAACAAAACACTCTAAGGTAGAAAGGAGAGAGGTTACGTACGTTCACGCCGCGGGGAAGTAAACGGTTTTTGTAAGAGCACAGCCATTTGTTATTCAACATACGGATAACAGGTAGGTATTCAACTGGGATTTTTCGTTCAGTCTGTCAGTCAGTCAGTTAGTTAGCAACAATCTATCTAAGAGGTTGTTCGTTAGCTTTATCAAGCTAAACAATTTTGTTGGTAAAGACGGGAGGTCAAAATCGAAGTTATCTGCTCTTGCGTGATATTTGTCTGTTTTCTAACAACGAACAATGGTTTGTTAAAAGCAACTGAACCTGTTAGAGAACGATTTGTTTTCCAGCCAGCTAACTGTTCTTGATTTCGGGACTATGTGCACTAGCTAGCGGGTTGTTGTCGTTCTTACACTTGTCGAGAAGTATGCGTTTCGGTCAAAATCAGGTGTGTGCCACTGTGGGGGATGTAAGTTAAAACGAAATTATCTCCCTTTGTCCCTCAAGTAAATGCCAGGTTATTGTGCACGTATTATGTAGTTAGCCGGCTTGTTGCCATATGCATTGTACAAAGTTACAGCCCTGGTCTTATGCAAAACATGTAATTTGGTTATTAAGTGTCTTGGTAGTAAGAACCCACTTTTGGTGTTGCTCTATCAATCGTCTCCTGCAATGCCTCCGTTCCATTTAACAATAACGTTTCGGGACCCTACATTTCGGCTTTGTTATTTGGGATGGGTTTGGTTTCTGTGTTATGTTATCTAGCTCTGTTTAAGTAGTTGCTGTAAAAATGTTTTAAAATCCCACCCATAGGGGTAATAACTTGTACGTGTTGCAAGTGAGTATAAATTACTTCCACATGTGTGCGTGCGTGCTTGCTAGTCTGTGTTCGGGCAACAATTTTGTTGTCATGCCAGAGGCATAAAGCAGGTGGTCGGAATAGACATGCGCACCCCGTGTAAATTTGGGGCGCTGAACGCGAGCAGTATGATTCTTTGGCCCCCAGGATTTATAGGTTCGGTGATGTTTGCCGTGTACAAACATTCCTTCCATCCGATTGTGACACTATAGCAACGCAACCTAGTACAAATATGAGAGGCGGGATCCAGTTGGTTCATAGTATCAGTGCTTCCCCTGAAGCACCCATGCCAGCCAAATTGTAATGAATCTATTGGCTAATTTGGATACACCTTTTATAACCGTGAGTGCTTTCAGCGTGTATAGAACGGGTTGAAAGTTGCAGCAATTCTGAGCGAGTTTTTCTGTGTGAAGAAAATTTTCGAGCGGGTCTTGATTGTAAATGCCTGTGTGATTTTTTTTTTTATACCCGATGTTGATGTCCTTAGGAGCCGGTACAACAAACTGCTGCTAAAGGGTTTTTTTTTCCCCGTACAGGGTGGAGTGATGGGTTTTAATCATTACATTCGTCCGATTGCTCAACAGATGGCTACAGGTTGTCTTAAGTCTCCGAAACCCCACACGCTCGGCAGCATGGGACAGAAAATCCCTGCTAGTAAAGAGTCGAGACTCATGACGACACAGGGGAAACTGCTGACGTGTGATATCTTTGCACTCTTGACTTTTCCCTCCCGGTATGCCGGGGGGGTGGGGATTTGCGCTTGCGTGACTGGAGCCTCGGGTCGGGATAACCGGTTCCCTTTCCATGTTAACAACACAAGGCGTGAAATGCTCTGCCCGTCTTGGCCTCCACACGTAACAAGAGATGAAACAAAGCTCTGTTGCCGTCTGACTTAACCAGGGTGGGTGCTGAGCAGGAACGTTTGCTTGTGCTGCTGTTTTTACCTTTTTTAACTCTCGCGGCACTCAAGAGAAACTGGCGGGGGTTTAATTAGGGGTTTTGCCCATTTTAATCCGGGTATTTCTCTCTAAGTCTCTTAGATTTAGTTTAAAGTGGAAAGTAATCATTGGTACAGTATTTTGCGAAACTGGGGAATGGTAGAACTTCTGTTGCTGTTTTTGAGCGGCGTACAGAATTTTGCCAGACACCCTCAACAACTGACACCCGCAGGACACATTTACACTTTGTTCATTTGGGTCCCTTATCCAGAGCTCCATATAAACAAGTCCACTTGGAGGACGCTTGGATGGACTTTGATTTAAACTGTGTGTCGTGTTTAAGTGGAACTAGGTCATATTTCTGTACAGTAGACTTTTCCTCAAGGACAGGCAGACCTTGATGATGGCAGTATGTTTCTCAACAAAGTCACGCGGTGTCAGAGCCTGGGAGCTGTGTGGGGATTACAGTGATGTCAGGTGTTACTTCCTGTTGGTGCTAGTATGCGCGTATCACGTATCTGAAGAGTCGTGTTTCCGATCGTTCGAGAAGTCCCCGTTTGTCTTGACCAAAACGCTGTAGATCTTGTGTGAGACGCGAACGGATAGTTGTCAAGAATGTGAGCTGTGCTTACACAGACCAGCCAAGTAAAATTTGTTACCGTATTTTGAAAACAAACGTCTAAAGTTTTAGTGTAGGAGTTTCCACTATGTGTCCTATGTGTAGCCTAAGATTCTGTGATGGAGGGGCTGAAAAAAACCCGGTTCTGTTTGATGAAACGCTTCTTTACAAAGGGTTTGGCAGGGTAGTTTTCTTGGGCTTGGATTGTTTGTTTTTGCTTTAAAAAAAAAACCTTTCTGTGTATTCCAGCTTTTAGTGGGCTTTTGCACAGGGCTTAAACTTCAGTGAAAGGAACACTACTGAAGAGCTCCCCCCCCGTGGTGAATGTTGTTTTTCCTCATTCTATTTCAGGATTGACAATATCCGGATATGTCCTTCATATTTGATTGGATTTACAGTGGTTTCAGTAGTGTACTGCAGTTTCTAGGTAAGCGGTTTTCCAATATTTCCTTTTGTGATGTCGGGTTTCAAAGGGTGGGCCTGTTCAGTGTTCAACTAAAAAATGTGTTAAAGAACAAAGACTTCTAAAGCTTCTAGTCTTTGTTTTCATGGTCTAGCTTGTGTATTTTACTTGACTGCCTCAGATTGAATGGCTGTTTTTTCTTTGTACAAAACAAGTTGAAATGCAAAGAAGGTGTCCATTCCCTTCCCGTGGTCATTACGGCACGTTTCCGGGTCACAGGTTCTGTCACAGACCGTGAGCCGGACAATGACCCACGAGTCGGCTCAATTACTGGAGAGGTTCCTAACTGCTGCGGGGCTTCCTACATATTATCGGTGCTTTGAGCGGTGTATGTTGGGAAAAGTGTCTAGTTTTACTGTGTGGTCGTGAAGAGAACCACGGCACAGAATATCTGGTGTAGAGTGCGTATATTAAGAGTCCCACCCACCTGCACACGACACCGCCTGGCCCCTTTAACCAGGAGTACCCAGGTTCTCTACACGGAGAGCACGCCTTTGAAAATTGTTTCTTATCATTAAAATCGATCAAATAAATATAATCTTTTATATTTCAGGACTGTACAAAAAATCTGGTAAGTTAGTATTTCTTGGACTGGATAATGCCGGCAAGACAACTCTACTGCACATGCTCAAAGATGACCGATTGGGACAACATATGCCCACTCTACATCCAAGTAAGTTTTCTTCCAACCCCTCACTCGTTCACGAAAAGGCCCACGACCAACCCCTCACTCGTTCACGAAAAGGCCCACGACCAACCCCTCACTCGTTCACGAAAAGGCCCACGTCCAACCCCTCACTCGTTCA
>JAOVYW010073420.1:5965-20054 GCA_025775045.1 Hiodon tergisus
CCCCCCCCCCCCCCCCCCCCCCCAAACCCGGTCTGAGAGGGCCTGCTTGGGAGGAGAAGAAAGAAAAAAAAACAATTTTAAACAAGAAATATACAGACTATAGTTAGACATGTCAGGCATGTGGCAACAGGAAAATATGACCATGTTCAGGCAGGCCCCCATATTCTGTGCTACTGAGCAAGCAGACCCTGGGACTGGTTAGCACAGCAGGGAGCTTTGTCTTCAAGCCCACAGAGGCCCGCCTTGTACTCACCACCAATCCTGAGCAAGAAGAGCGTCTTGTGATCGCACCCCCTCAGAAGGAAAGATCAAAAAGCAGGGGGGGTGGTGGATGCTGGGATTGCAAACCACGAGTGCAGAAGAATGGGACCCGGGAAACCAGAGGGAAGTCCCAGGACGTTTGATGGAATTCTATATTCCAAGTACAGTGGAACGGGTCCCAGGGCGCTTTACCCCCACAACCTCCGACCCCCATCAGCAATACGCCTGTCAAGTCTGTCCATTGCGTCACCCAAACGGTCAACTTTCTGACAGTGGTTACACTCAGAGGCATCACAACCACAGAACGGGAAGGCACAACATGCGACGCTTCCCCTCACTTCAGATGAAATGAGATCCGTTTTTATAAAATGTAGAACAGCCAATGGACACGCAGGGCTGGCCTTAATGCGTTAACACTCATGAAGAGTGCTTTGTCATTATCGGGCACTCCTTGGCTTCCGCTGCAATCAGCTACACCCCCCTTCCCTCTCCGTCACGGACCCAACAGCTTGCAACACTTACCACCGGGTGGGGAAACCCTACTGTCAGTCAGCCTCGTCGCGCAGGAGGGCTTTTTATAGGCTCAAATCCCATTCGGAGAATGACATAGTTCCCGAGACGGATAACTGCCATCCAAAATAAAGGGTGAAGGCCACTTGTGCTAGGAAGTATATGGGCTAATTACATTATTTAAAAAAATGGTTTCACAGCTACAGTTGGCCGGATGAAATATAAACGCTTTAAAGTACCAAGCACTAACCCCCCCACCCAGTACATTGTCAGTTTCAGATGGAAACTGAAACTCAACAATGCAGTACTCGGGGGGGGAACTACTCTTTTTAGTTTATTACACAGGATGTTTCTGCAAAAC
Organism: Hiodon tergisus; assembly: GCA_025775045.1. Classification (NCBI taxonomy): domain Eukaryota; kingdom Metazoa; phylum Chordata; class Actinopteri; order Hiodontiformes; family Hiodontidae; genus Hiodon; species Hiodon tergisus. The sequence continues at coordinate 7,098 of JAOVYW010073420.1, forward strand.
CATCCATGACTCATTAAACCAACACTAGTAACCACCACCTCCCCCCACACAATAAGTTAACACTGGTGTATCTCCCCCAGAGTTCCAAACGCAGAAGTATTAGTTCCCACGTGGGCTAAATATTTGATACCAATACTGAATTACAGCGGCAAAACTTGAGTTGAACAAACGTATTCTGTCGAAAAATGACAGGAGCCAGAAAAAGACCAAACACAAGACAGAAGTTAATCATGAACTGAAGGAAAGAAATCTCACTCGGATTCTCTGACTAACCAGTCAAGAGACCTCAGGAAGAGGACACACAGAAAAGAAAAAGGAGACAAGAGAAAGATGACAGACATTTTCTTTACTCACAAAAAAGAAAATACTATGATAACTAGTGGCTAACAAAACTACTGCATTAGCATTTCAGCTAATATGACTAAAAGTGGGGGAAAGGAAAAATCTAGACTACTCCAACACGCCTTAAGGCAAAGCCAAAGTGAGGATGGGGGGGGGGGGGGGGGGGCAATGCACCAAGAACCAGGCAGGATAGCAGGCTGAACACGGATGCCACACTCACCTGTTCCCCCTCTCCTCCCACTCCACAGTGCGGGTAAAGGCCGGGCTCCCGCTCTCTGCTGGCGCAACAAGTTTTGGCAGAACGAGGTACAGTGAGAGAGAGAGAGAGAGAGAGAGAGAGAGAGAGAGAGAGAGAGGGAGAGACCAACAAAGTGTGACTGGTACAGCTGGCCTCCAAGTCCGCGCCCTTCCTGAGTCACTCGAAGTGGATGAATAACTGGCTCAGAAATGTACAGAGAGCCTGGGAGGGGGAGAGAGAGAGAGAGAGACACACACGCGCACAGAGAGGGAAAGAAGGAACTTGCTGGCGCACACAAACAGCCTTACAAGGGAACACGCCCTCTCTAATTTAAACATCCACACAGAGCGAAAAGACAGCGCCCACCGAGTATCCGGCTGGCCCACAGCCTGCTCTGAAGGGCTCAAGCACCGCCCATTTCCCCACCCTCCCAGTTTGTGATTGGCTCAGCAGGAGATAGGTGGAAAACAACCCAACACACAAGGGAGGGTTATATTATACAGGGGCGGCAGGCAAGAAGAAATCTGTAAGGACTGATAATGAAGAGCCTCATTGTCAAGGAGAAACCATGACCTAACAAACTGTGTATATACTGCACTGGGAATGAACATTTTATACTGCTCTTCGTGAAGGAAATGCGTTTCCCCTCTACCTTTCCCGAACATCGTACTTCAATTTGCGCTGACATGAACCAGCTGAACCCTTCACAAGGCAGTCTGAGACATTCAAATCAGCTCATGACACTGTGCCAGGGTGAGGTAAACGTGCCTGAGCATAAATAAAGGCAGGTGCTTCATTGGAGAAGTATGAACAGCAGCGTGGCCTAGTGGATAAAGCATTTTTTTAAAGTATTGTAAGAATAAAAGCACTAAAGTGCCATTAAACCAAAACATGGATTACATTACATTGTAATTGGATTTTCATTACATGGGTGCATTGTCAAGACGAGAACAGAATCCTGGGACGAAAAATAAATAAATAAAAAACCAGCACACTTCATGGTAGCACAACCCAGCAGGGCAAGTTCTACCAGCTTCGCTGGCAAGGGCATGTGGACTGGGAATCGCAACAGGCCTCAAGTACGGGTCGGCGCCATTGCCCCAGTACCAAGGAGGCCCGGCGGAATGCTATGATTCCAGTCAAAATCTCCTTGTAAAAATACTAAAAATGGAGATAAGGGAAAGAAACATGGCTGACAAAAATCAAACCACAAAGACATTCACCCTAACAGGCTAAACGATGACAGAACTTGTCCAGAATTTAAACAGCAGGACAGTTCCATTTTAATGTTCTCAGAAAAAGTGTCACATGGCTTCCCACTATACGTTTTAGCTTTTCAAAGCACGCAGCCTCTCAGGATCACTGGTGTGTAGCAGACAACGTTTTTGAGCACCAAACACAGATCATTTGGTACAAACTTTTACAGAAGGTAAAAACACTTCTCCACAGAAGTTAGGTCACCGAGACAGATCAATTTTGCAGTGTATTTAAATAAAATGGGGCAGAGGGTGGTATTAGCTACTTTTCAGCTCAAATCTCTCTTTTTAGTCTGTATAGCCTCGAATGACGGAGTCCACTGTGACCAAATTCCAATCAGAAAGGTCATGTTCGACATAAGCCAATTCTGAACACAATCAGCGGATTATCAATGGGTCATGTATTCAAATCTCAATCCATCCTTAGATTTCACCATTTCACCCAAAAGATTAAGGGTTTAGTTCAGTTATATATGTGATATCAGGTATAAGATTCAAGATTTCGAGTTTTGTCAAGGATGAAAGACAGCTTTCCAGTTTCACCCCAAGTCACACTCTAAACTCTTGTTTGGCTAATCATGATTACAAACGCATGTTTTGGGTCATAGCTCAGAACTCAACCTCCCCTCAATCAAATGTCAATACTACCAAAAAAAAAAAAAACGTATTAATACAGACGTTTACATTAGTTCATTGACTTCAGGGTTCATAACTAATCTCCCTGTGGTTGTGACCCATTCACCAGGACTCTCCAGCCAGCACACACAACAGGGCCTGAGGGGATATAAAATTCCATTAACCGCTAACTAGCCCTGTGTGCGAGTCAGGTGGGGCGGCTGTCCAAAGGTCAGTGAGTCTTCCAGTCTCCTGGCAACCCAGCTACCAAGCAGATGACCAAGCCAACTGCCTCGTCCGGCCTCTCTCTTGCCTGGGCACACAATTTAACCTCCCACTAACCCAAGGGGGCCAGACTAACATCTCAAACGTTTTTCCTTCTACGGCTCCATCTTCTTTCCACACCCTAAAATCCCACCATGGCAAAAATGAGCGACTGTTAGGCAGAGAACTTAATCCCGTAGGTAAGTTTAATGAATGGATCTTCAGTTAACGTACATGTCTTTCATACATGATGGCCTTTCCGTTGTTTAGTACTTTAATACTTCACATTTTCAACAGCATCATTCAGTTCGATAATGTGAAAATCCAGATTTAGGGCTAGAACTACCAGAGCCCAACCTCAACAAAGCAACTTGAACCTCTGATACTATACCTGAAACCTCTGAAACCATACATTTCACCACTTTAAGCAGACGTCTCGTTTTTCAAAGAGAGGGATATCTGATGATGGTAAGGGGTCATGCGCCCCTACATCGAAAGCGTTAAACAAAACAGTGCAGATGTGATGGGATAGCCGTGCCTGCAAACCAGCATGGAGGTAATATTAAAATGAACCAGCTGCTGTCAGGAATGTTACCAGGCAGGTCCAACAGCAAGAAGGTCCCGCCTACAGCAGAGAGGGAAGAAGAATTTATTGAACGAAACTGTTCCGACAGGGCCATCTGCTCAACGTGTCATTCATTCATTCATTCATTCATTCATTCATTCCCTCCCTAGCAGCTGAACTGCACAGCATCCGCTGCTTTGGATAAAACCTCTGCTAATCAAAGCAGATTAGCAGAGGGCTGCCTGCCAAAACGTTTATGAAAATTCAAGATGGTTAACTTGACTTTTCCCTAATTAGTTGGGGCTACAGACCCTGGCACGTTTGAGGAACTTGGGTCAAACCTGTAGACTGCAGTAGGCACAACAGTGGGTAAGCAACAAGGCTTTTAACCTGGTGCTTCAGGCCTGTGTTGGGAAGCCCCTGCGTTGGGAAGCCCCGCTTAAGCATGACAATGTAAAAAAAAAAAAAACGGGTAGAGTTTTAGGCATGGTTTGTCCACAAGTCTACAAGGCCTTCTCCTGGAAGGCTATACCTATAAACTGCATGAGGACTCCAGCAATACAGGAACCTCACCGTGCAGATGCCTCAGACCTTACTCACTCAACTTTACCACCTTTATCATGCAGCACTGCATTTACAGTCACCTACCTGCTGAGACAAACTGCGAGTGACAGCATAATTAGACATTCCTTTCCCTCCTCCTGATCACAATCCCACTGAATCAGATTTCATGGGATTATTAATATTATTTCACTGGACTGCTGACCCATAAGGCCTCCTCTGGCAAAACCGCTTTAATTACAAGCTAAGCAAGAAAATATGTGGGGATAAGCAACTTCACATTTTAAATTAAAATTTTCACATGCATTCCTGAAGCAAACCGGTGCATATGAACAACAATATATACTTATAAACGGTATCTTTTTATGGAAAGCAGATACGATCCACAAGGTTTTGATTAACGCTACATTTTTAAAAAGGCCATTCCTTTCTGTCCAGGGCGAGGCTAGAACAGAAGGGTGATGGACTCTGGGAAAACTGATCAGCCATTAACAACCACACCCCGCTGCCATCTCTGTACTCCCAGCTACAGGCTGAGAATTAACCGCACCAAGAGAACCATCACACAGTCCGGCGCTCTGAAAGGACTCATCACATCAGCTCTGTGTTGGCGGAGAACCAGCGATGCTTCTGGTGCCCATGCCCCGGGAACGAGCATAACAACTTTTGACGGACCAAGACCGACCCCAAAAAACCTTCAGTGCAACATTCCCTAGCTGCGGAGGCAAGCCCATTTCTGCATGCCCTTCTCCATTTTTACTGTGCAAGTCCCAGCTGAAGGATGCGGAGTGGAGCAGAGACAATGGGAGGCACACAGACAGGCAGAGGGGGTGGTAGACCGCTACAGCAGCTACAAGGATCTGCGAGTCTCTGCCCTGTGTCGTCCTCAGGCCACAGAGCCCTCCGCCAATCAGCATCGGCCAGCCGAACCTCCAGCCCACAGTGTCGGCCCCCGCGTTGCCAGAGGTGGGCAGCGACCCCTGGGCCGCTGCCAAAGACAGAGCCCAGGCATCACAGGGCCACCAAAGGCAAAAGCTGCACCACGAGCCTGACTGCCGGGGTTCTGACAATGCACGTAGACAGGGGCAGCCATCGATACGCCGGGTACCAATGAACAGTCTGGAATGATGTGGGTCAATGCAGTGTTGTAGTCAGGTGGCATCTGGTTCATGAGAAGGCGTGACACAAGACTGCCGTCTATATAATTAGTTCAGATAAGCAATCACTCTCCCTGACTCAAACAAAACATAGGTATACAAAACAGCCAATGAGAGGCAATGCCCTTCAGCTTTATGCCAAATAACCAATTTTCTAATACGGCACATTCTGCAAATTCACAATTTCAGTGCCAATAGGAGGCAGGAAAGCCCAGCAGGATCGGGATTGTACTGGCCTGTCCCGGACATTCCCCTGGAGCCCCTGGGAAAACGCAGGCCAGGGAGGACAATACAGAGACTCACTGAGTCCCGATTAGATCAGCCAAAAAAAGTCGGCCGTATAAAAGTAACCAGAGGGAAAACTGTGCCAAGAGTGGTGTCTCATGACCAAGCGAATTCAATTGTTCCAATTACCGATGTCTCAAGACGAGGCTAATAACAAATTGAGGGACACAAAGGCTGACTTAGATAGTGCCAGGGCAAAGGAATGTTACTTACAAAGATGGATTCATGCCACCTGATCCCAATCCACCTCATGGTGAAGAATTGACAAAGATTCACAAGACCGCAATTTCTACCTTTTCTTCACGAGACTGGAGTTAAGCTAATTCTGCTGGTGGATTGCTTGCTTCAATTGTCTAACAAATTCCATTGTGTACACGCCTTCAACCCTGGGGGAAAATAATTGTCGTACCCAACGACGGCACATGTTGGAACGCAGGGATTGTGTCATCACAGGCTTCGGTAGATTGTTTCGAGTCTGTACTACATTTCCCATAAAGCCAAATGAAGCATCTTTTCCCTGACAAGAAAACCTTAAGTTATTCAACGAACATCTCATGATGCTATCGGCAAACACACACTTTTCACAGGAGGAGGTATACATTAAAAAAAACGGAGTAACCGCATCAGCACTTCATTGAGCCATGAATATCAATACTCAAATACAATTTTACCTTCCTGCTTTTATTCCACCCTGCTGCCAAGAAATGCCACACCTCTCGACAAAAGCTGAACAGGGAGTTTCACAGACAGGTGAAAGCAGCATGGCGTGAGTCATTAAACCCTGTCACGCAGGGACCGGTTTCTATAGACACGCCATGCTTACGGATACCATATACAAACCTTTTAGAAAAGCAAACCGTTAAATCACACCTAATTTCACACCTGGATTTGTTCGAACACCCACAGCCCATCCGACATGATGTCACAGCTCATTTACATATCCATCCAACTGGCCCAAAGTTCGGTCATATCACAACAGCATTTTGAGCATGGGTACAGGTATGCAAGAGTCCTGCAATCCTGACACATTCTTTACTCCTTCAGATGATTTGCTTAAAGCAGATTTCAAAGCATCAACGTATATATGGACTATGGCATGTAATGCAATGTCACGTCCGGGACAGTGCTGGGAAACTTTAGATGGGCAGTATAAAGGACTCAACAAAGTCCCTGCCCAGGAATCGCACCATAAACCTACGGGACCAGAGTCCAGTGCAGGAAAAACAACGTCACACGCTTCACAAGTTAATGGCTCCAACGAGGTGAGAAAATGCACCAAACCTGGACTTGGCAACAACACATCTGTGTCGTTTTATGTGAACTAACCTAAGTGTCGCCGCAGTAACCAGGACTTCAGGCAGTGCCCGTTCCATCAGCGAGAGCGCCGGCACAGCCAGCCCCATATCTGAAGTGGCTTTACACATTTCAACAAGGGACTGAAGCACAACTTCCTTCACCGTGACCGAGGGAGGAAAAGGCAGTCCCCGGCTAACGTTTCCACAACGTGGCATGATGTTGCAGCAACACTGAGCATGTTTTCAGTCGGGTCATTCTTATATCAACATGACGACAGCACCTGCAGGGCTGTTGCCAAGCTGTAGTATATTTAGAGTAAGGCACCATAGGAGCAGTGACAAGGTGACTTCTTTATCAATGGCAAACAAGCAATGGAGTCGGTGAAAACGACTACATGCAGTGGCAGTAAAATTAAAGTCATTGTGAGGCATTACAGTTGCAACGCCAACTGCCTCAATCGCTCTGCAAAGTCACCCAAAGTCAGAACTCACCTATTTCTTCCGCTCCCTCCTCCAGAGTAGGAACACTGTGCTTATGTTTTCGGAAAAGACTTGGGGGGGGGGGGGGGGATTCATTAGTCAGGGGCAGCCTTCATGCCAGGAGAGGTTGACAAACACGAGACACAGCCTAGCCCCCAACCAGCAAGCATAATAGAGAAGCCAGCATAATTAACAACACAACGCCACTGGTGGACAAGAGCCAACCAATAATCATGTGATTTGGCAATTAGACTTCTCTAGGTACTGAAAGGCCTTTTCACCCCACAGAAAAACACAGCCGATATTACTCCAATCGTCACGTTTGAAATGTTTGCAGAAAGGCAGCTTTCGACTGGCTTGGGAATTGGGGATTTATTTTACACATTGTACTGCAACAAATTCCACAATACACCCTTACTTCAGCTCCGCAGACGGCAATCCCGAGTTTGAGTGCTGGACAAGCAATGTTTCAGGCTGACCGTAATGGGCGTCGACATGCCCATGTTGAAAGGACAAGGGTAATTGAATAGGGAAATTTGAGATGCCAAGTTGAAAGTTCCTTCAATAGAATATAACCTTCCAACCAGTTTGATCATGTTACTGAAATTGGGGTGGGCGCATGATATATCCCTTGTATATCCTGCTTGTAAAGATACTTTCTGAATTTGATAGGATTGCCATTCTAGCAGACAACTTTCTACGCCGAAATTGTTAATGGATCGTCAATTAGCATGTTAACTGTTCAAGTTTGTGCCCTCGAAATAAGTTCTCAGTACACGGGTGACTAGCTCTGGAATTCAGCCAAAAACAGACTATAGCACTACTCTAAGATCAGGTTAATTAAGTAGCCCAATTGAGGTCAAAAGGTCAGTTTAAACACAAACGGTGGACCCGGTGCCAGATTTAGGTCGATGTACAAGTATACATTAACGTCATATAGAACTGAGAATGCATCGTTTTTCGTAGCCCAGAGAGCAAAAAACGGTGACGAGTACAGGGAAACGTATTGCGTTAATTCGGATTAACATAATAAATAGCCGCCAAATTAACGCTGTTTGCTAGATAAAATTTAATAAATACAATTGGACAATAAAACGTTATTTTGGTAGCTGAAACAAACCACAGTCTACATTTTAAAAAACAATTTACAAATGGCGGTAATTTTTACATTACTGATCCAAATTAAGTTTTATATTACACCACCCCTTTCCGATTTGATGATTGTTAATAAACCAACACCGCTAAATTATAGTAACATTGTTGAAAAATACTGTTCGTTTTCTTACGTGAATTCCGCACCAGTAGAAACAAAACGATATCTTTCTTAGGCTAAACAGCTACTATTCTACCTGAGTATTTCGCACGAGAGTCGCTCTCCATTTTGTCGCGAACTGGTAAAAGTCGCAATCTCCATTTAACAAGTCTTATCATGACATTTCATCTGATAACTTTAAAAAACAACAACTTTATATTTACATACGTCGATTAAAATGAAAACCGCTTTCGGATGGTCATAAAACCCACCTCAAAAGCACATGGGTTGACAGAAAGTTAGTAGAGGAACCGATTTGAAGGATCTTCTTGTCTAATGTTCCGCCTCCTGCCTCTTTAAAGAATCTTCCATTCTCGGTCTTTTGAAAGCTCTGACCCAGCCCTTTTAGAAAGGTGGGCGGTCGAAAGAGTAGAGTCGCACTAACTGCAGGCCCGGTCTATGAAATGACTGTGGAAGCTGGAGAGAATAATGAACTCAATTGTTTGCCTACTGCTAGTGAAGGGCTCAATAACGTGTTATTACTCCAAAAAACCTGCATGGATTGTTACTGAACAAGAGAAAAATTATGCAATGAAATGCACGTAAACCAGACAACAGGTGTCTTTCGATTAGCGACAGCATTGTAATCTTAAATGTTTTATTGAAAATCATTTATTATCATTTTACGATTTACATGATTGAATATAATCATTTAATCATAAACAGAAAAGTGTTTATATTATTATCTGCGTAATCCGCTAAAAATATTGTAATTTAAAGACTTTATTTGTTATAGATAATAGAATTTGTCACAAAGCATTGAACAGATTGTATTTTCCAGGAGGAAAAAAACAAAACTGAAAAATGATTCTGATTCCCTGACACAAGATGCAGTCAAGGGAACTCCTGGAAAATGACGTAACAGTAGGCAAATATAGAATAAGACTAAACATGTACCCCCCGAGGAACTGAGCTGATTGCTACGAAGCTCAGGAGCTCCATCACTTCGTGGAAGGTTAGAGGGGTAGCCAACAGTTACTAAACCAGTGGTTCGTTCTTGGTTCTTGCTGCCAAGACACACTGGAAACCCCTCTTCGGATTTGCCACAGTTTATCTCTCCCATGCCAAGGAGAGGGGGGAGAAAAAGAAGAAGCTAAATGTCTTTAGAAGCTGACAATCAAGATGAGGGGTAATATATTAATTCAGTGTTTTATGACATTATGTGGCCTCAGCAGGAATAAAGTATGGGAGCATACAAACGCAAAAATGTGGAGAGTTTTAAGAAGGTGAAGGTGACCAGAGTCCCGCCTCCTAAGAACATGGCCAGATCAATGAGGGTGCGCCTACTAATAGAGAGGCAACAGCAAGGAAAGCTATTTGGACCTGAAGGCCAAATTCCACCCTCAATCTCAGCATTCAAGATGAACAAAGGACAAACTGAACAGATAAAGTCTTAATCTGGTTTAAAATATTTTAATTGAGTCTGATTGCCAGGTAAAAATTGGTAAACTATTCCACAGTTGAAGGGCTCTGTATAAAATGGCACTACCACCAGAGTTAGTTTTTGCTACTCTCACAACAGTCAAATAGCCAGAGTCTTGTGGGCGAAGTGATCTCCTGGGACTGTAGGGGACGAGGAGGTATTTTAAATACAAAGGCCCAAGACCATTTGCCGCCTTAAAAGTGAGAAGTAATATTTTCAAGTCAGCATGGGGTTCTATAGGCAAAGTGATGCTAGGACTGGCCGGATGTAGACATCATTCTTTTTCTTTGGCTAAGATCCCAGTCGCAGCAAGTCACAATGTTCACAGTCTGTGGGCCTCCTGAAGGAAGGGCATTTTAACATTGTATTTAGATGAGCAATCTGGGTCAATTGTTATCCCAAGGTCTTTGATAAGCAAATTGGGAGGCACCACAGCTCGTTCTATAATTCGCCATGTGATTTTTAGGGCCCAGGACATTTCAGTTTTCAGTCATTTTCAGAATTTAATTGAAGAGAGTTAGATTTCAGCCCGTGTTTAAAATTCTTGAGGCTAGATTCTAGCTTTGCAGTATTTTGGTAACCCCATGTTTCTAGTGGTAACATTGACCTGTGGGACCAAACTCTGTGGGACACCATACCTAACTTTAATCTGAAAGGTCTTAATTTATTTGCACAAATTGAAATATATAGGTATGATTTACAACAGAGGGAGAGCACTTAACTACCAAAATCGCTTTCAAGTCTGTTCAGAAGGATCTAAAATGAAGACAAATATGACAAAAATACCACATCAAAATAAATAAACAAAATTACAGTACAACGGCATAGTAACAAACATGGATTCAAAATGTGCCACCTAGAGACTGTCTTCCCCTCAAGAGAAAACCTATTTCTCAAATTTTACAAACGGAACACAAATAAGAATATTTATGGATTATACGAGTCTTATATATGTGATAAGCCAAAGTCAAACATAAATAAACATCTTATCAAATTCAACAAAAGTGATACTCATACCAGATAAGGGCCATTTACACAGTTCTAGACTAGATTTTATGACCATAAATGTGAAATTCACAGAAACCTGCACTCAATCAAGTGGAATTATCTTCTGCCAACACGATAAAACTAGAAGATTATTAACCCTTCAAAAAATTAATATCTATTCTGCAAAATGTCTTTGGGGAGTGTTTGTACTGATGACTGTCCATGAAAACTTTGCAGTCGTGTGCCCGGTGTTGAACTTTTGATTAATCCGTTGAGTAACTAGTACTAGTTGATCCCGTTTAAAATGGTTTGTTGTGAATTTCATGGGCTTTTACACTGGAAAACGGGGGGAATCTCTCCAGTTTCTCCATTACCCACATTGATTAAGGGTCTGGACCTCTTAGCTACTACATTCATTTCCTCTCAGAACACTACCATCATGATATTGAAAACATGTTGTGATCTCCCTTGTAAATGATGCTGACACACATCAATGAAGAGCATAGAGCGCTTAGCAAGATTGGAAAGAGCCATTGCATTCATGCCATTGCCTTTGACACACTTCCCTTTCCGTGACAGAGATCTCTTCCAGTACATTGTACATATGCCATGCCTATGACAGTTTGGACTATTTTGTTTTTTAAATGAGGTATGAAGGACGTTTGCAGTAGATTGCAGTATCACAGCAGCATTTACAAAGGCAGACAACAGAGCACAGCTAAAATGCAAAGCTGAACTTGAGCCGAAATAACAGCTGGGTGAAAGACGTCCGTCAGATGAGCGAGAGCCTGGTTTCATTTCCTACTCATCCTGTAGCGCAGAGAGTTCACCTAAGGGGAAATCTGCACTTGAAAGGTGTCAGCAGTCTCAGGGCAGGCGGTGATTTATGGTAAAGGTCAAAGAGGGCAACTCAGATTCCAATCAATTGGCAATGCCAACAAAACTTACAGAGGTAATTCATTTTTTTATTTTTTAGAATTTGACATGAGTAGTTAAAAACCATCCCAGCTCAAATTTGGAGAGGTGTAAAATGTCTCAAGGTAATTTACATAAATTGAATGCGTCTAATCCATTCAAATTGCAGTGTGAAGTACTCTGACCTCAGCAGTTGCACTGATAACCTTAGTGGTGCTTTCCAAACAAATTTTGGGCCCAGTTAAACATTTAATGAAAGTACCTAATGTCACCAGCAGAGGGGGTGCCAGTACACAGTACACAGGTCCAGTACAACGGATTACTTGAGCATGTATCTCTCCGCTCTTTTCATAGCATTTATGCCATTGGCTTCCGCATACATGATAGAATGCATTATCTTTCAAGGAAACTTTTAATATTAATAATATCATTAATAATATATAAATACCAGACTATACTTATATCAATGCAAAAATAAATGGAAGCACATTAATCTTATCAGCACCCTCGCTGGCCTTGATACACATACATAGCTCAAGTTCAGTTGTTAGGAGGTAAAATAAATAAGTCGATTTTCTACAGCACCCTGCTCAGCAGAAAACAGGACTTTGGGAGTTCTGGAAGTAGTGTTTCATATCTGTGACGTAATCGGTCTACTTTCCACACATTTAGTCCATAGAATGTATAGATCAATTAATTGAATCGACAGCTTATTCAAAGCTTCAGATTTTTCGTAACGCAAGTGTAACTGTTTCTCCTAATCTTCTTTTAAAAAGTAGCGCATAGATAAAATGTAAGAAAACACAAAACTGTAATGGTATTTGTGATTGGGATTCGACTGAGTGTTACCTAAATTCCCCAGGTTAAGTTAAGGTGAATAAAAGCCGCCCTGGGGAGTATTAATTTGACGGTTAGTGATTACTGATGCCAGCGACTCTGAGATACACCACTTTGTGTAAGAGGGAAAGGGGAAGAGAGCAAAATGCATACATGGGGAACTACTACTGCCAAGTAGATGGATTATGTCCCTTTGACTGGATAGTCTTGGTATGAACATGAGTCACCCCCCACCACCCCCACAATCCCTCTGCTCATCCACCCCAACCCTCTGAGGGAGAGTCCAGTGATTTGAGGTGTTATTTCACTGTTTCACTGTCCCTGGTGCCTGGTCTCCTAGACTCTGTCGGCTTGCACACACACACACACACACACACACACACACACACACACACACACACACACACACACACACACACACACAC
>JAOVYW010073422.1:5754-20048 GCA_025775045.1 Hiodon tergisus
ACATATACTCATATATATACAAACAAACACACACACACACGCAGGCACTCATACACACGCACGAACCCACACAGACAACAGATACATATACACATACATATACAAACAAACACACACACACACGCAGGCACTCATACGCACACACGAACCCACACAGACAACAGATACATATACTCATATATATACAAACAAACACACACACACACGCAGGCACTCATACACACGCACGAACCCACACAGACACACAGACACACACACACACACACACACACACACACACACAGGCACTCATACACACGCACAAACCCACACAGACAACAGATACATATACACATACATATACAAACAAACACACACACACACACACACACACACAGGCACTCATACGCACGCACGAACCCACACAGACAACAGATACATATACTCATACATATACAAACAAACACACACATACACAGTTACACACACACACACACACACACATACATACACACACACACACTCATGGTTAACCATCACCTCTCTTGGCTTCGGTTGCTGTGTAGAACTTTGCTGCTCAGATGGCTGGAGGGTTTGATGAGAAAGCTGGAGGAGCACAGATGGGCGTGATGCAGGGACCCATGGTAAGGACAGAGGGGAAACTGCAGCTGAGCTGTCGCCTGGGTAACTGGATTTTCTCGAAAACTGCAGTGGAAGGGAGCAAACTGTTGATACAAAATACAAACCAACAAAGGTGGGCTTCACACAGATCTGTTCCATGTTCCTACAGCCACAGTTTTGTCTTATTAGACCAAAGTAAGTAAGCCTATTTAAACACAGCAGCTAGGCTGTTTGGTCACCTCTGTCGCTGATACAAACAGACGCCCAGGAAAAAACCCCCCACCAAAACCTAGGGTTCATCTTGACAAAGGGGCATCATGTGTCAAGGGCTCCCTCCAGTGTTCAAATAGTGTATCATAATCTTTGTTTCTATCTGTCACAGCTGGCTCAAGTGTGTGTAAACATGCCTATGATGAAATTGTATGAAATTAACAAAATATAAGTTAACTTTTAATAGTCATCTTTTGAATAAAAGTAAAAAATATATTGACTCTATTGTTTTTTAGTCTAGGATAGCCGACATGGGTGAAATGGAAACACCTCAAACACACAACTGATCAAATACCGTGGTTGTCTTGGTCATTTAGTGAACCCTTATCCTGTTATGTATGGATAGAACATGTTACTTCATGTAGTCCTTTCTCTCTCTCTTACTTCCTCTCCCCCTTGTCCTCCCTACCCCCCATCCCCCTCCCAGGGCCCTATGGGTCCTCGTGGCCCCCCGGGTCCCACTGGAGCCCCAGTGAGTATTACTATTATTTAATAACCATAAGCACTGGTTTCTGAGTTCATGGCACAGGGCAGGACACAGCTGTGAATCTTTGAGTATTCACTAAACCTATATGATTGTTACAACGAGTGATGTTCTGCTCTTCCTTCAACTGGGAATTGTCTTAATAATAACAGAGGTGTCAGTACCCCACATTGAGCACCTGGGCCATTCAGCCTGCCACCGGAAAGTCCATCCTCTTAGTCACGTTTCACAGGGCCTGTTCACTCCCACTGAAACACGCACAACCCTAAAGCTTTCTGTGGGTGACGGATCTCTTGGCTGAACCGGAATTGGTTGGTGGAGTGGAAGTTGTGATACATTTCCTACAATCTCTGAGGAAACAGCATGAGATGACTCCAAACAAACTCCCCAAACAGGGATGCTTTTAACTAAGCTGCGATCCTTTGATACTGTGGGAAGCTGTCTCTGAGTTATGACAGCACACACACGTACTAATCTTTTGCTTTCACCTCTTAGGGCCCACAGGGTTTCCAAGGCAACCCCGGTGAGACCGGTGAACCTGGAGCAGTTGTAAGTATTTTGATGCCCTGACTCTGGGTACTAGAGAGGTTCAGCTGGCTGCAAAAAATGCTTTGTTCTCTAAAGTTAATCTGCCTTTAAATTCGTCATTTAGACATCACCTGAGACCCCAGTCAAACCAGTGGACCCATCAGCTGATACATAGTTTAGCCAAGACTAAAACCATTCATAATTAAGTCACAGCCAGCATCTAAACTATGCTGAGATTTTTTTATTTTCTGCTCTAATAGGGATCCCTTGGACCCAGAGGCCCCCCTGGACCTTCTGGAAAACCTGGAGATAATGTAAGTATTGTTGGTCACAGTCTCTCACAATCCTACACAGTCTCACACAGTCTCTCACAATCCTATACAGTCTCACACAGTCCCTCACAGTCTTACACAGTCTCACACAGTCTCTCACAATCCTACACAGTCTCACACAGTCTCACACAGTCTCACACAGTCCCTACTGTCTCACACAGTCTCTCACAATCGTACACAGTCTCACACAGTCCCTACTGTCTCACACAGTCCCTACTGTCTCACACAGTCTCTCACAATCCTACACAGTCTCACACAGTCCTACATTGTATCCTAAAGTCCCCATAGTCCCTCACAGTCCACCACAGTCTCCCTCAGTCTTCCACAGTCCTACACAGTCCCTCACAGTCCTACACAGTCCCTCACAGTCCTACACAGTCCCTCACAGCCTTACACAGTCCCTCACAGTCTCCCACAGTTTAGAACACTATTCTTCATTGCAATGCCCGTGGACCACTGGCGGCCCCTAGTGGCCTTCTGTGAGGCCCATGATGTGCTCCCCGACAATACAAAAAACATCTCTTGTGGCGGCCCTCATGCTGATGTCTTATTGGCCAAAATGGCTCCCGCTAGAAAATTAGTGAAGACAGTCCCCATAGTCCCTCATAGACTTCCACAGTCTCTCATAGTCCTCTATAATCTCCCTCATAGTCCCACATTTTCTCACAATCACTACAGTCCTTCTACTCTGTCCCTCAGAGTCCCTACAGTCCTCCAAAATCCTACACAGTCCCTGCAGTCTCCCATAGTCCCCATAGCCCTGCACAGGGGCTTTTTGTCCCATAAAGTTCTTGAGAGGCCAGTGGAATTGTACATGTGTGCTACCCAACTAATACAGTAATTTCTACCTTTTACTGCCACATCAAGGTGGTGAAACCAAACCTCATCGCCCCATGTCTCTGACTCCCATTCTCTATTCTCAGGGTGAAGCTGGTAAACCTGGCAAGGCCGGAGAACGAGGGCCCTCTGGACCTCAGGTAACCCTCAATTAAATGCCGGAAAGAGTAAATTCCGATTAATGGCTTGAAAGACACAAACACCATCCGATTGATGGCTGGAAAGATCCAAACACTATCAGATTAAACACTGGAAAGACCCAAACACCACCCAATAAAACCCTGGAAAGACACAAACCCCTCTCAATTAAGCGATGGAACAGATCTGTTGCAAACAGAGCCGAAGAGTAGGCTCGGTTAATTTGTTCATTTGTTCATTTGTTCAGAACAATGTTAAGTTTTACACAGGATTTCCAAATATGTGCATTATGGTTTACTTTTACATTGTATTATTTTAGCATTCAATTGTATGCTAGATATCAATCACGGCATCAAAATTATATAGTATTACAGAAGAAAGTACACAACAGTGGCTAATTGAAAGATTGTGAATTTATGTAGCTAGAAACAGTCCATAGTGGAAGCTAAAAAGTTACTTGTTAGCCATTTCTCCTGAGTGGATGAGAGCATTTTCAGCATGTACTTATCAGCACGCCATGGTGCATTTCAGGTAGCGTTAAAAATTAATGACAGTTTAAGGAAGTGGCACTGCAGTGATAGACATAAATTTGATAACATCCCAAATCTATAAATTTAATTCTGATCTCCTTTCTCCTTCCAATTCTCCTTTCTTCTGTTTCTCTCTTCTACTCTCTTTCAGGGGGCACGAGGATTCCCAGGAACCCCTGGTCTCCCAGGGATCAAAGGACACAGAGTAAGTCTGCCAGCTTCGACGGATGTATCAAATCATACCCCTTGGATAGATCTAAATAAATATAGCACTGGTCCATAGCAAAGCCAGATGTTGTATTTTCTGTGCTTTTAGTCTTAATTTCTAAAAGGCACCAATTGATCCTGACTAACACCAGATCCATTCTTCTCTCTACAGGGCCACCCAGGGCTCGATGGCACTAAAGGCGAGGCTGGAGCTGCAGGAGCAAAGGCAGGACCCTCCAAAAACCTGTCCCATGCAATCTCTATCACACCTGTCCCATGCAATCTCTATCACACCTGTCCCATGCAATCTCTATCACACCTGCCCTGTACAATCTCTATCACACCTGCCCTGTACAATCTCTATCACATCTGCCCTGAACAATCTCTATCACACTTGCCCTGAACAATCTCTATCACACTTGCCCTGTACAATCTCTATCACACCTGTCCTGAACAATCTCTATCACACCTGCCCTGTACAATCTCTATCACATATGCCCTGTACAATCTCTATCACACCTGCCCTGAACAATTGCTATCACACATGCCCTGTACAATCTCTTTCACACATGCCCTGTACAATCTCTATCACATATGCCCTGTACAATCTCTATCACACCTGCCCTGTACGATTGATATCACACCTGCCCTATACAACCTCTATCACACCTCCCCTGTACAATCTCTATCACACCGGCCCTGTACGCTCTATATCACACCTGCCACACCTGCCCTATAAAATCTCTATCACATCTGCCCTGTACAATATTTTCTCATTGACTCATTCTTCTCATTCTTCTATCTCCAATGTCCCATTAAGCTCTGTTCTTATATATTACTAATACAAATTTGCTCCCAGTCTGTAATCTCTGAGCTTCAATATCACTGGCTGACTGTCTCTGTCTCCTCCTCTTCAGGGCGAGGCGGGTGCTCCTGGTGAGAATGGTAACCCTGGAGCAATGGTGAGTGTAGATGGACATCTTTAAGAACAGCACAAACACTCCTATTTGACTGCAAGCAGATGTAATAGACAGGCAGGTGTATCAGCCAATGGTAAAGTGGAGACATCAGGAAAACACAGAAAAACTGAAACATCCATATCCTGTCCATTGCTGCAAGAACCAAAACATCCATATCCTGTTTTTTTACTGAAATAACTATATTATCCATATCCACTGCAGGGGCTATAATGTCCATATCCTGTTTAATACTGCAGGAACTGTAGAGTCCATATCCTGTTTAATACTGCAGGAACTGTAGAGTCCTAATACTGCAGGAATTGTAGAGTCCATATCCTGTTTAATACTGCAGGAACCGTACAGTCCTAATACTGCAGGAACTGTAGAGCCCTAATACTGCAGGAACTGTAGAGCCCTAATACTGCAGGAACTGTAGAGCCCTAATACTGCAGGAACTGTTGAGTCCATATCCTGGTTAATACTGCAGGAACTGAGAAGTTAATAATAACTATAACAATCATAACATGCTAGTCTAACAAGAGTCTCCTAATTTTCTATCTCTGCAGGGGTCACGTGGTCTTCCGGGTGAGAGAGGTCGTCCTGGAGCTAATGGAGCCGCTGTAAGTGTTATCAATCTCTCAGCCACTCATCTTGGCATACTCTTCCAATCTATACCCAGGCTGTAGGGCTCTTACTAGGCCATGATCTTGGTGAAGGCCAACAATAATGCCTATAAATCTTAATTCATTCTACTTCCTTGAAAATAATACTATACCCCACTTTACTGAATTGCCAGTTAAGTGGTACAGAGATTAGCTGCAGCCTAATTAAATATACCATACATAGGCTAGACTCGCATGACAGATTGTTCACGTACAATCAGCCAGGTCAAGGTCAACACACAAATCTTACACAAACACCCCATGATTTAACACTTAATAAAGACAACAGAGACAATTATCTGTTTTTACACATTATGCAACCCTGTATGTGAGCGGTTTGGTACTGTAATTTAACCACCAATTAAATTGTTGGGATGTTGTAAAGTAACCATTGTGTGTGGGCGGCGTGGTACTGTAATTTAACCACCATGTTGGGATGATGTTGTTAAGTAACTGCTGTGCGTGGGCGGCGTGGTACTGTAATTTAACCACCATGTTGGGATGATGTTGTTAAGTAACTGCTGTGTGTGGGCGGTGTGGTACTGTAATTTAACCACCATGTTGGGATGATGTTGTTAAGTAACCGCTGTGTGTGGGTGGTGTGGTACTGTATCTTAAGCTATGTTTTTCTTCCTTTCAGGGAGCCAGAGGGAATGATGGTCTGCCTGGCCCTGCAGGCCCACCTGTAAGTACAATTCATTTACTTGACGACATTCTTTACTTCTTGTTGTTCCTATTGTCAGACTCTAAACAGTGAGTCGACTCCATGTTCAACGTGACTCTCTTGACTCTGCGCTCATCACAACTCTCTCAACTATGTTCATTGTGACTCACTTGAATCTACGTTCATCGTAACTCTCAATTCTGCTCTCATTGTGATTCTCTTAACTCTACATTGATCATGACTCTCAATTCTGCACTCATTGTGACTCACTTAAGTCTACGCTCATTACAATTCTTCCTACAGGGTCCTGTGGGTCCTGCTGGTGCTCCAGGATTCCCTGGTTCCTCTGGTGCCAAGGTAAGTAGTTCCGCACTTTTACCATTTAGTGGTTTTATGTGTTTCTGATTGGAAAGGTGCTTTGGTCTTGTCACCCTTCCCTGTTCCCTCTCAGTGTGAACTGGGGGTTTGAACAGGCAAGAGTCAGCTCCAGGGATCTACTTATGTTGCATAAGTTAGCTGAATTGCTGAAATGAAACTAGAAATTCCTTATCTAATATAGATAAATTGTGGAAGCATTTATAAAAGCACTCTCAGCCCCTTGTTTACATGGTCGGACACACCAACACAAGTTCAAAACAGCTGTGTGGTATTTGTGATCATCCCATGATTCTTTGAGAACTGCTTCTCTCATTGTTGAAATATTAAATGTCTTCATTGGTTTGTGTACCTGAAGTTGGGGTACTACAGAATAGAAGGAATCCAATCATCAATAAGTCTGACAACTTGTTTCTCCACCCACCCAGGGTGAAACTGGTCCTGTTGGTGCTCGTGGGCCAGAGGGCGCCCAGGGACCCCGTGGAGAGGCAGGGACCGCAGGATCTCCTGGCCCAGCAGGTGCCTCTGTAAGTGTGAATCACCGAAAAAGTGTATTAGATACCACAGCTACATACACTACATGTCAACTACAGCATTACTACTACAAGGGCAGTACAGCTCATTTAATTCCCAGTACAACTAGAGCAGTACAGTGATACACCAGGTTCAACTAGTGCACTATAAGAAGTAAACTACAGGTAGTGCACTACAGACATCTGAAAGCACTATTGCATTACCACTGTACAGAAATCTGAAAGCACTATTGAAGAATAGCCGATTCACTACAGAAATCTAAAAGCACTATTGCTATACAGCCTGTACAAAGCAATTAGTGAAATATACAACAGTGTACAACAAATTAACTGGAGAGAAATACAGAGGGAGGCAGGCAGTTAACAGTATAAACTTTCTGTGGGTTGTCTCCTTGACCAATGTCTCTGTTTCTGTAGGGTAACCCTGGTACTGATGGCATTCCTGGGGCAAAAGGATCTTCAGTGAGTAAACATCAAAGCTCTATTTTGTTGACTGTTTTCACACAGTAACACTATGGCCTACAGTTAGACCAATCAAACTCAAAAATCACATCACTCTGAAAGCTCTATTGCTCGACACAGTGACTGTAGATTCTAATGGTTTACTCAGTCTGTGACAGATGTAGCCTCAAGCTGTCCATCCACAGTTCAATCCAACACCTGGAACTCAAGGCCCAGGATGTTAAGCAGATTTCCTAATGATAAAAACAGCACATTGATGTAAGTCAGGTAGCATTGTATTGTTGACAGTGTGCTAAAATGGATTCAGTTTTAATGTGAAGTTAACTCCATGTAGAAAAGGACAGAAAACCCAAGTAGACTGGACCTCAGGTCACGCAGTCCAGCAAAGCTGTGATCATGGAGCAAAATTAAATAGTCAATCACAATTGTTTCCCATATGTGTGATCTGAACTTATTTATGTATTTAAATGTGTTACCACATTTGTGTGCAGATATTTTTTTATACCCATTTATTTAATTATAGTGAGCTTTTAACCTCTTTTTCACCTGGGAACTGATTTGAAAGATGCTCTCTGGTGCTCTCTACCTCCCTCTGTAGGGTGCGCCTGGCATTGCTGGTGCCCCAGGATTCCCAGGTCCCCGTGGCCCTCCCGGACCCCAGGGAGCAACAGGACCTCTTGGGCCCAAGGGACAGCAGGTATATGCCCCTGTCTTTGCTAGCTCAAATATGGCCAGACAAGCTTGTTGCCAAGTTTCGCATAACAATGTGGTCTGCAGGAAAACGTAGAGCTTATAGCTAATTTACTGATTTATATAGTTGTACTGCTGGGTTGTTAGATCACATGGTTTACTGAACTGACCTTCTCTGAATGTTACTTGTTCTTAATCATACTTTGGTGTCAACACAGTAATTAGGCATTCAACAATCTGTTAATTTATCAATTATATTTCACATCTTTTGTTAAACAGGAATTATAAAAAAGAGTAAATGGCATGACGACTTAGATAACCACGTTCTTAGTGAATTTGAGAGGCACTGTCCAGATTATTTAAGTGGAGGCTAGGCTATAATTTCCCTCTCAATAAATGACCCCATGTCTCACCATCAACTCTCTATATATTCTTCTTAGGGTGACCCCGGTCTTGCAGGGTTCAAGGGAGAAGCTGGACCCAAAGGAGAGCTTGTGAGTGCCTCATGCCGGTCCCTCCTGCTAGGATTTCTTTTACACTAATTCTGTTTTGTCCGGGAGTTTACGACTATGGAAACACTGTGATGTTCTGGTAGGACAATGGAGGTCAGCGGAATAATGCCAACTGATATATTTTAAAATGTGTTTCAATGTATTTGCCAATTTGTTGTTCAAAGGGAAATGTAATTTTAAAGGTCAGGATGAACAGCCTCACTTGCAATTAGGCAAACATACCGGGCTGGTGAAATTTACGAGCTCCATTGTTTACTAAGACTTATTTTTTATTTTTTTTTAGTTTGATAAGGTTGTTTAGTTAAATATCCCCTAAGGTTTGTTGAATAGTCACTCCGATCCACAAAGATCTTGGCCTCCTTATTCAGACTGACTTCCTTGTACAGCACGTCAATAGTACCAACAGTACCATTAATTCTGTGTATTTGTGTCTGTGCCATGCAGGGTGCTGCAGGTCCCCAGGGTGCCCCTGGTCCAGCTGGAGAAGAGGGAAAGAGAGGAGCCAGAGGAGAACCAGGTGCCGCTGGCCCACTCGGACCTTCCGGCGAAAGAGTACGTCAACATCAAACATATAAAACCACAAAACTACCTGACCAGGCTCATCATGGCCTGGATGACATTTAGCTAAACATGGCCTGGATGAAAGTTAGCTAAACATGGCCTGGATGAAAGTTAGCTAAACATGGCCTGGGTGAAAGTTAGCTAAACATGGCTTGGATGAAAGTTAGCTAAACATGGCCTGGATGAAAGTTAGCTAAACATGGCCTGGAGGACAGTTAGCTAAACATAGCCTGGATGACAGTTAGCTAAACATGGCCTGGATGAAACTTAGCTAAACATGGCCTGGATGAAAGTAAGCTACACAAGGCCTGGATGACAGTTAGCTAAACATGGCCTGGATGAAAGTAAGCTACACAAGGCCTGGATGGCCAAACCAGGTTTTAAAAACCTGCTTCTACTAGGAAGAGATGCAGTATCCTATAACACACCGCATCTACGCTGGTGTAAAAATGTAGCCGCTTATTTAAATTGGCTAAAAAATAAAAAAATTCCTTTAACATGTCATATGTAATACTACAATAGCTCTTTCTTGATATTTTTCAAATATGCCAGTACACAATAACTTCTGCATGACTTGATTTAATCTTGTTTACAGGGTGCCCCCGGTAACCGAGGATTCCCTGGTCAGGATGGCCTGGCTGGAGTCAAGGTGGGTGTAGCAGTACTTCTGAGACTAGGTCAAGTACAGGAACAGGGTAGACAACTGTGTAGAGGCAATGACTGGGGTTGCAGCATGTTGGTGAGGTGCACCCTATGGAAAGGGCTTGTCAGGTGGAGGGTCAATCACCACCCCCTACTCCCTAAGCTCTCTCAATGCCACAGCCACTATCCTTTAAAGTTATTACCGGGTGAGATGTGCATGACAGACAGTATCCAGACTCCCACTTACTGATTTAAAAAAAAATCCTGGACGGTGTCGTGGATTAGACACTGCAGAGTTCTGTGGTTCAGAGTAGTGCTGTGTTGTCTTGATAATCTTAGGATCCTGCCTAAGTGACCTGATTCTCTCCTTTCCAGGGTGCGCCCGGCGATCGCGGAGTTCCTGGCCTCGCAGGTCCCAAAGGTGGCAATGGTGACCCGGGCCGCACTGGAGAGCCTGGCCTGCCTGGCGCCAGAGTGAGTCATCAAGCTCATACATGTGCTTCTACTAAACACATATACACATACATGTGCATCTACTTAACACAGACAGACATACTGATTTGGTATGCTAAACACAGACGCACATATGTATGCTTGTACTAAACATGCAAGCTAATTTGTGTGCTACTACTGAACAAAGACACACATGCGTGTGCTCCGATATACATATAGAAATGATTTTACTGCACATATTTCTGTGCTCCAACTGAAAATTGATTCTAATAAACATAGATGCCTATATATAAACAGTTTATAAAGGAAAAATACCATTGCCATGCCAATTAATTAATAAGTGTGTGCCTTGAGCCAGTCTAAATTCACTGTCTCCCCTTCTGCTTGTAGGGCCTGACCGGTCGCCCTGGTGATGCGGGCCTCCAGGGAAAACTTGGTCCCACCGTAAGTATGGGTGCAGAATATTCCTTTCTGCTCATAAAGTAGGAAAAACTATCACATTATTTCCTGCCCAAACCCTGTGCTTGCAATCGATCTGTGCTGTAGTGAAAAGCTCTCTATTGCCCCTTGCAGGGAGCCGCTGGTGAGGACGGCCGTCCTGGGCCACCTGGTCCCCAGGGAGCTCGTGGGCAGCCTGGAGTGATGGGATTCCCTGGACCTAAAGGGGCCAATGTGAGTTCTGTTCAGAATGCTAGGTTGTAAATGCAGACTTGAGTCAAGAGTCTGGTCCTAAACAAAAGTTGTCCAGTTAGAATTTGTACCACTGGTCTGGAGCTCATTGATTAATTTATTTTGTTGACTTTAGGGTGGACAACATTCAGAAAATTGAGTATTTTTAGTTTGGTGTGCCCCCCACCATCACCAAATTATGCTAAGTGCCAGTTTGCATGCTAAGTGACCTCTCTGTAACCTCTCTGTTGGTTCCCTCTTGTCCAGTGTGGAGGTGACCTCTCTGTAACCTCCCCTCATGTATGGAAGTAACCTCTGTTTGTTCCTGTACTCTTGTATTGAGATGACCTCTCTGTGACCTATCTGTGTGTTACTCTACTCTTGTCTTGAGATGACCTCTCTGTGACCTATCTGTGTGTTCCTCTACTCTTGTGTGGAGGTGACCTCTCTATGACCTCTCTGTGACCTCCCTGTTTGTTCCTCTACTCTTGTATGTAGGTGACCGCTCTGTGACCGCTCTGTGACCACTCTGTTCGTTTCTCTACTCTTGTGTGGAGGTGACCTTTCTGTGACCTCTCTTTGTCCTTTGTCTTTGCCCAGGGTGAACCTGGCAAGCCAGGAGAGAAAGGACTGATCGGTGGTCCAGGCCTTAGGGTGAGTTTGCCCATGAGCCACAGTTCCTTAGGCCAATGTCAGTGTCTAACACCTGTACATACTTGAAATCTGAAAGGAGTGCATACTTTGCTTCTCCTTTTGATATTAAAGTTAACTTCCATTATCTCCTCTTCTGTCAGGGTTTGCCTGGTAAAGATGGTGAGACTGGACCCGCAGGACCTCTTGGGCCAGCAGTAAGTTACATTACATGGCTGCTTTAGGAAGCAGTGGCTGCTCTAGGAAGCAGTGGCTGCTCCACCAGGCTCAGTGTTTGCCGTATTGGGCCCTCTCTACATATATTTATTTGCCTCCATTATAGGGGCCTGCAGGAGAGAGAGGAGAGCAGGGACAACCTGGCCCCTCGGGTTTCCAGGTGAGTGTCTTTTCCTGTCAGCGTGTAACCTGGAACAACCTCACAGGAAATTAACCATAGATACAAACAAAATCAGCCTATCGAGTTCAACTGTTTTTGGCAACCATTATTGATTTCAATGACAGAAGCTATGGTAAAAATGCCTGAAGTATCTTTTTGCTCTTTCTACAGGGTCTGCCTGGGCCCACTGGCCCCGCAGGTGAGGCTGGCAAGCCTGGCGACCAGGTGAGTTCCTTACAGTTATTCCCCCAACTGCTGCCCCCTGTCATGATGCAGAGCAGATCAGCTGTTATGTCAGCAATTATGTCTGCTGTCTGCTGTGATGACAGCTGTGATATCAGTTATGATGACAGCTTTGATGCCAAAAGTCGTAGTAATTTCAGCAGTGATATCTGTTGTGATGTCACAGTAGTTGTCATTAGGGCTCAGGTAGCTCCGTTTCTTATTGCACTTTTTCCCCTAAACTGCACTTTTGTACGTCACGCTGGATAAGAGCGTCTGCTAAATGAATAAAATGTTAATGTAAATTATGTCAGTTATTATGTCAGTACTAATGACAACTGTCATGTTAGCTGTGATGACGACAACAATGTCAGCTGTGATGACAGCTGCGATGAAAGATGTGATGTCAGCAGTGATAACAGCTATGATGACAGCTATGATGTCAGGTTTTATGATTGCTGTGCTGTCAGCAGTGATGTCAGCTTTGATATCAGCAGTAATATTCGCTCTGATGTCAGCTGTGAGGAGCTTTTTTCTGCTTTGGCAACTAACTGATGCACGTCTGTGCTCATCTCCAATTGAAAGTCCAAAGGTGCTCCAGTGTCAATGGTTTCTTATCTCTGTTTAGGGTCTCCCTGGTGAGGGAGGAGCTCCTGGACTTGTTGGAGCCAGGGTGAGTGTCCGCTAGGCAGCTCGTCTTCCTCCTCTTCCTCTTCTTGTTTTCTTAAAAATTCACATGGTCCCAGAGTCTAATGCATTCACATGCTCCATAGTGTAACCCCTTTGTGTACCACTACTCTCACATGTCCTACACATGCCGGTCTAACACACTTCTCTCTCTCTCTTCCTGCTCAGGGAGAGCGAGGGTTCCCAGGAGAGCGAGGTGGAGCTGGGCCTCAAGGCCTGCAGGGACCCCGTGGCCTTCCCGGAGCCTCAGGAACCGACGGGCCCAAGGTGGGCCTCCCTACCCAACCATCTTGTCTATCCTGTCACTCTTTTAAAACAGAAATGAGAATCCAGCTTACATCTTATGAATTTAGATTCAGTCCACACAAACAGTCCACAGTAGCATCTGAAGTTAGTAACAGACTATGAAGAACAGGAACTGACAAAGGTTCAACTGTGCTTAAACGCAACATAGAGCCACCTTTTACCTCAGATTTTTGACCTGTTGGTGGTTCAAAGCAACCTCTGACCTTTCACCTGATTTCCAGGGGGCCATTGGCCCTGGTGGAGCACCCGGCTCTCAGGGACCCCCAGGTCTTCAAGGGATGCCTGGAGAGAGGGGTGCTGGTGGCATTTCTGGACCCAAGGGTGACAGGGTGAGTGACATCCTAGATGGAGCCCAAACATTTCCACACATCTGAGATCCCTGAGATCCCACTGGAGCTGTGTACCCAATGTACCCTGGAGTCATATGTATCCTTATGTATCTCATCCACAAAAGTTGTGTCTGTATTAGCCTATGACTTGGACCTACACTTGGTTTTAATCTGATTCGGATGCAGTGGGTTTGTTGTCTGTAAAAAAAAAAGAATACCAAAGAAAATGTTTTCAGTTATGATACAATGCTGTGCCTTGAGTCCAGTGAGAGCTCAACAAAGAAAATTACATAATTTATACCTAGGCAAGGTTTTACAGCAGTTCCTACTTTGTTAGCTGGTAATGTCCTGTTTAACTTAGCATGGGCTAATTGTTAAACAAAAGTGCTTAGAAAGTCTCTCACTGATGCAATGATCAGACCCCAACCATAACCATTTTACCACTCTCTATTCTTTAGGGTGACAATGGAGAGAAGGGACCAGAAGGTGCTTCAGGAAAAGATGGTGCAAGAGTGAGGACTGATCCTGTCTCTCCCAACCATACTACTCATACACACCCATACCCATACATACTCATACACACCCATACCCATACTACTCATACACACCCATACC